>JACEIK010004547.1:35273-114412 GCA_018107945.1 Datura stramonium | reverse complement strand
GGGGCTCTGCCCCGGCGCCTTCCGCGGTGGTTCGACAGGATTTTCGTCCGATCTTTTCCCGGGCCTTTTCCTAGCATGTATGACTTTCAAATATGCTTAACTAACATGCGAACATGCCAACTAGATGCCGGGAATCTTACGGGGTGTAACAATAAGTAACCAAGATACCAGCATCTGCCACGACTTTAAATCAGGCTTTGATTGGGAGGCGACCCAAAAATATGTTATATTTTTTGTATTTCATATTAGTTCTAGTATGCTCAAGAGAAATTTTAACGATTATTGGAGTATGAAATATGGATTCAAAGCATTATTGCAAGGTGATAAACTAAAAAGAGTTGGGCAAAACAACTAAAAAGGATAAGTGATCACGCCCAAATTACACCTCACAATTGAAGTATAAAGTGGTCATTGTCAAATACAGTAACCCAACATAGGTTGGGGTCGATCCCATAGGGAATAAGGAAGGAACAATATGTTAATGAAGAATAAACTAACTTGCAATTAATATTTTAGATGGGGGGTTTGCAAAAAAAGAAAAGAAAATAGTACTAATAAAGTTTGAGTTGTGTATCAAATTATCAAGACAAAACTAGGATTGTGTCCCAATGATTTCATAACTTAGTAGACTTTTACTAGTAATCTATCCTGGTGAATTTTGTGTAAAATTGATGGTTAAGTCCATTTATCGTTTTTTGACCTATATAGATGAATTTACTTATCTCCTCTCGGACTCAAAGTGTGTATATTTTGACCTTGCCATAAGTCTTGACTTAAATATTCTCGGTTTGAACTCAAGTTAATTTAGATGAGGGTTGGTAGCCTCAAATTTCCATTGTTATTGTCATTTCCTAACTTCAACCTCCTTGGTCGGGCAAGTTGAAGATACGGGCACGTTTCAACGTTTGCAACTACTAAAACTAATTAAAACAGAGAGAATAACAATCCACCCAATTCACCATTCAAGAATCACTATTTTATTATGCCTACATTTGTTAATCCATTGTCACGCCCCGCCTTGGGGGGTATGACTGGCACCTGGTGCCCTAGAAAGACCTGGACTACTAACTGGTGGGCCGAGGCACATCTGGTGCCTGGCTAGCTCTATCTCGAGTTCACAGAGCAAGGGCTATATAGCGAGCACACGTAAGCTTGACCTCAGGCCATCTGGGCCTATAGCCACTGTACCTGTAAATAACGGTGACGGAGACATACGAAACTTAACAAGTAAAAAAGCTGAAGCTACGTGACCGGCAAGGTCTACTACTATCAAACTATGGCCTCCACACGGCCAATCATAAAAGCAGAGATGCTAAACAACTATACAAGCTGCACGGCCTCACAATGGCTCAAGCGGCCACGGGGAGATAAATATACAATGCAAGAAGCCTCTGAGTAATAATAGAAAATGATCGGGACAGGGCCCCGACCTACCCATACTGTACATCAAAAGTAAAGAACTACACCTCTGGAAATCGGACTCCGGATGACGGGCTGATAACTCAACGATTGAGGCGGAATCACGGATCGCCTCCTGGAGTCTGCCAGTACTTGCGGGCAAATGTGCGGTAGCCCATTGGGCGTCGATGCCGCTGGTACTGAGTATGCAAAGCAACTGAAATAACGTAACTGAAAGGAACTGAAATAAGTAGCATAACTAGCAAATGCGTATGGCGGAGATAAGCGAGATCGAATAGGCGGTATATGAATTGGATCATGCTTTACGTGCGATAAGGCGGAGGCGTGCACAGCCGCATGACGGCCTATTGTCACACAGCAATAGCTAGTAAATAACACATAAATAGATATACAAGTAAGCAAGAGTAATGCCCAACCCCATAAGCCGGATGGCACCAAGCAACAAAGCGATCTATATACATACGGTCAAAGGCACACCTTAAAAAATAAGTCACTCCACTCCTTCTTGCTCACTTTGGAGCTCCTCTGCAGCCTGGTCTCCGGCTCAGGCCTCAGCCTCCGATATAAGTAATCGTGTCTGAGTCACAGGAGGACTCTTTGTGTAGACGATGCAGATAAGTGCAGTTTCCCCTCGGGGCTATACGGCAAGACTACACACGTGTACGAGGCAGTAGCAGGATAGAGATGCAGTTCGGGAACTCTCCTCGGGGCTATCGAGCCGGAGCTGCACTTGCTCACCTGGAACAAGTCAACGAGGGAGACAGCGCTGTGTACGACGATGAGATAGAGTCCAGTTTCCCCCTCGAGAGCTATACGCGGGTGCACACCTTTAACGCACGGAAAAAATCAACGGCCGAGACAGCGAAATGCGTCAGTTTGCTGTAGAGCTTCATCCCATCTTCGTCCAAACTGGGGACGGCATGCACTCCTTGGGTGACGTAAAACCCACCCGCTCGGTGGGCGACACGATTACCAACCCCCGGGGGCGGCGGGGACGCTCAATAAGGGGCCCTCACGCCTGACAAGTCTCAACAAGGAAATAGCACATATAAATAGCAAGCATGTATAACTGGAAAAAACTATCTAAAATCTGATTTCTTATTCTGTCTCTTTCTACTATGCGATCTGTAATCTTTACTCAATTGTTGGCTAATGTTGTAGCCAGAATACTATCTGTACGAATGGCTAGTCTTTAGCCATATCTCATGTGTATCTAAATGGCTAGTCGTAGCCATAAAGCTGTCTGTCTATATGATTTTACTTACTAGCTTTTATTACGAAAATCTGTTTCTCTTTATTCTATAACATGCTTTCTAATCATACAATAAGCTATGCGAATGGAATGCTAACTCACCCTTTGGCGCATGCTTTCTTTGAATTTGAATACGATACGGCACGCAGAGCCGGAATCTACTAGACTTACTCCAATTCTCAACACTCAACTCTGAGAACTCAGTGCAGAGTTTACTATGATTCGCAAAACTAAGACTTACTAACTTGCCGAAGAACAACTTCACATACCTTAACCCCAAGTTATCAGAAACGGTCGGACGAGGCTCGAGTCGATTACTCCAGCTATTTCTCCCCAGCTGCTATATACATCAATTAGCACTAAATACAACGTTATTACGAAGGACGGCGTCACTTTCAATATAATTCATAGCCTAAACTTAGGCTTGTGAAAACCGATCGAAAACTTGCTATTTTTCAGAAGTTCGAAGGAGAAATATTCACTTCACATTAAGGAGCACATAGACACTAGTTTGGAGCAATTCTACTTACCTTGGTCATTGGCTCGTCGATTCGCGGCCGTATTTTGAGAAACAAAAACCGTAGGAATGCTCCTGTTTGCTAATGCCTGTTACTGAGTTAATTTGAGATTAGACTTCTTTTGGCAGCGTAATCAAACGTATATATCATCTTCCTTCATCCTCTCTTTGTTCTTACATTTGGAAATTTAATTTAAAGGAAATAACATCACAAACCGAAGTAGGGGGCTTTATATACTTGGGCCTCAACAGGCCCAACGTGTCACGAGCCAACGCAGGCCACCCCTGTGACACGGCGCCATCGCGAAGGGGCTCTGCCTCAGCCTTCCCGCGGTGGTTTCGGCGGGGATTTTCGTCCGATCTTTTCACAGGGCCTTTTCCTATACATGACATTGACTTTCAAATATGCTTAACTAGCATGCGAGTAGGCCATCTAGATGCGGAATCTTCTGAGGTGTAATTTCTCCTCCCCTAAGAACATTCGTCCTCGAATGTAAACTACTATCTAAAGGACTTCTCAACTTATCTCAACACTATTTTAGGAAAATTTGGTAGAGTCTCCTTTATAATATTGACTATCGCAAAACCTGAAACGCAGAAAAGTCCAATACAGGTACTCACCTAAAACCCAAAAGGATTCACTGGACAACTAAGCATCAATTTTCACAAGATCTTTGCATAAATAATAGTACGGACATACTTTGTCTCGACTGAGCACGGAACAAGTGAGGATATCTAGCTTTCATGTCTTCCTCGGCCCTCCGCGTCATTTCCTCTCCGGTTCTGTTATGCCATATGCTGACAGACGCAATATCTTTAGGTTCTCAATCTGCGGATTTGTCTGTCTAAGATAACTACTGGAAACTCTTCGTAGGCTAATTCTTACGTAACACGGATATCACGAATTTGGGAGATTTGCTCTTGACGGGTCTCCTAAGCATTTCCTTAGCATGGATACATGAAAGGCCCCGGATGAACAGATTCTAATTCTGGCGGCAAGTTCAACTCATACGCCATTCTTCTGCAAATCTGATATGGCCCGACAAACCTTGGTTGAGCTTACTTTTCTTGCCCGAATCTCATCACCCCTTTCATCGGGAGACACTTTCAAAAATACCCAGTCATTCACGCCGAACTCCGGGACACACGCCGCACATACGCATATGACTTCTGGCAGCTCTGTGCAGTCAATAAGCGTTCTATGATAAGATTTACATTCTCCTCTTGTGAACAATGTCATTGTCAATCTTGATTCTCCTAGCCGAACTAATCGTGGCGATCTGCATTTCCGCTTAGTATAAAGCCTCGAAAGGCGCCATCTGAATAAATTTGAGTGATAGTTTTGTAATTGTAAGCAAACTCGATTAAAGAGGCAAATTGCTCATCCCAGCTACCACAGAAATCTAGCACACACGCTCGCAACATATCTTTGAGCTCGAATGGTGCGTTACCACTGTCCATCGGTGCGGGTGGAATGCGGTGCTCAAATTAATCCGCGTACCCCAGACCTCTACGAAGCAGCGCGAGAATCTAGCCGTAAACTGTGCTCCTACACATGCGGAAATAATGAATCTCACGGCACTCCATGCAATCGACTATCTCTCGGATATACAACTCGACATAATCTTCGGCCGAGAAGGTAGTTCTCAGCGGGAAATGAGTTGATTTGGTCAATCATCAACTATCACCCATATAGAGTCATTCTCTATGTTTAGTACGGGGTAATCCTTCCACAAAATCCATATTTACTTCCCACTTCAAGAGGCACAGCTATATCTGAGTCAAACCGCCTAGTTTCGATGTTCTGCTCTTTTGTTGGCGGTTGGAACACCGAGCTACAAATTCAGCAATTTCTCTTTTCATGCACAGTCACAGTAGTTTTCTTTGATATCATGATACATCTTTGTTGCGCCAGGAGTGGAGAGAATAGCGGAGCGTAATGTACCTCGTTCATAATGCGCTAGCGGAGGCCTCAAACATTGGGAACACATAAACGGTCTTTACAACGCGGCCTCCATCCTCTGTTACAGGATTATAGCGCTTTCCCAGTGAATATAATCTTTAAGATGAACTAGGTCAGGATCCTCATATTGCCGTTCCTTTACTTCCACAACTAAGGATGACACCGGCGGTGTTACGAACTACAGCTCTGTTATTTTTGTTTTACCTTACCTGACGGCTAGGCTAGCTAGCTGATGTATCTCCTTTGGCCAATTCCACATTGCTCGGGTGCACCAAATACGCCAAACTCTAATAGGTCTATAGCTAAGGGCGTTTGCTGCTTCATTTCTCTTCTTGGGCGATACAACATATTCATACTTGAGAGCTCGGCATATCATTGGCAGTCATGCGCTTGTCTTGCCGAAGAGACCGTGTCGTAATTTACAGTGTAGCTAGAGCTTATACGCGCATACGGCCACATGCTAAGGCTACTTGTTGCTAGGATAGCACTGAGCGACCGTTTGCACACCTTGTGCCTTTATACGTCGAGAGGATCCTGTTATTGATCATGATCTCTAATAATCTGGCACATAACCTTGAATAAGCTGAATAGGCTGGGCTTAATCGGGCTTATAGCAGTAGACATAGCCTTAATCGGAACAATCAATCTCTAGGATCTTCACGGGAGTCTACCGATCTCTTGGTTTTAGTAAACACTTGTGCTGGCAGAGTACTACCAATTTCTTACGCCTTATGCGTATCGGCTTGGATTTATACCGCTATTCGGGGAAATTCTCGGTCTTATGAGTCATTCTATACAGGCGCGTTCTACTAAAGCTCACATTTCGACTATCTTACGAGAACCAGAGTGAAGTACTAGTTGCATCAACGACTATTGATGTGGACCCTTTCTTGGGGTACCCACGGGTTTCTTGAAATGGGATAGGCTGGCGGATGACTTGCGGGGTGTTTCACGTAATAAGCGCTAGGTTGACTAAAGGCCGACTCTCCCCTACAAGGCTAGAAAAACGATATCTGACCACTTAACATCTTTGGAAAAATAATTCTGGTATTGCTAACCTCTATCGTGTGCTCATTCCATCTCTAATTACGAAGTTTACAGCATATGCACTAATGTGCGATCTCTGAGGATGCTTTCACCTTTATCTGGGCGCCCGATTGGTCGGTAGACCGTCCGAGTACGCCCTTATCATCTAACTACGATTCAGGTTACTAACTCTTGTAGCTTCTAAAACCTAGATCGGCAACAAACATATAATTCTGTTAACTCAATAGCGAGAAGCCCAAAGCCGGTTTCTATGGCCATTACATAAGTCACACTTAACTTGCCCCTTCTCTTCTCTTTTCCCTTTCTCTTTTCTTCTCTTCTTTTCTTGTTTTTTTTTGGCAAGGGGTCTGCGGTGCAATCTGTACATGCTTCCTAGCACTAATCCGCATCTGTGTGATTGTAACCCCTATTGGCGGTACACTCTAACATATCTAATTATCTGTACATATATATATTAATAACTACGTACAATACATACTAAATTACGTAGTGATACGTAATCTCGCATGCTTTCTTTGAATTTCATGTTATCACGTGATATACCGCTTTACGGTCTAATAATACCTCATGCCTTCTCTTATCATTTCATTGGTTTTTCATCCCATGCAGGAAGTAACAAACATATAAACTTTAATTATAATTTGCTTTGTTTGAAATTACGCCACTCTTGCAATGTGGGGTCAAAATTCAAATCTTTGTGGCCCTAGTGAAATTATATTGAGCCCACATTGTCTGCTTTAGGCCTTATCTCTAGGCCACACTAGATTAGAGTCTGTATCAGTAGTTTCTTAGCTTCTCTATAGGCGGATATCTTGCGGCGTGCGAACCGCAATCTTCTTTTGTCTCTTAAGCTGATTGGTCAGGCTTAGTCAGCAATACATGATACTTTCTATCAGCAGGGGTAATTCTAATTTCCCCACAAAATCTGACCTCCTTGCTTCTTTCCTTTATCTTACTTAAAGTTGAACTCTGGGGTTCAAGGTACGCCTTTCATTGTTAATCGGGCTATTGATCAAGTCTCGGTTCATACTTCTTCGGCTTGCCAGTCGGACCCATCAAATTCACATGACCTCTCTACCTTCGATATCACAAGGCGAACCATATCTATAATCTTGCAGGTATATCTTGTTGTTTGCTATCGTTCATGGAGGACTTGGCCTTTTTCACTTTCGAACTTGGCTATTATTGGGCGTTCATCAGCGGGTCTTTTACATACTGCTTCGAGTAAGCTACTTGATCTTACTTGCTCTTACACTTATTACCATGAGGTCTGTACAACTTGCGTAATCACGGGGGCTCTTTATGCTTTCTATTACTTTACTAGGATCAATCAGCCCATCTTTACTTACTACTTATTTGGCAACCTCACCTCAAGTCGCCCTTGCACTATATTGGAATCAAGGTCAAAAGGTAGAATAGCCCTTTTCTTATATCAACAAATAGAAACATGTAAGCGCTGCCACATAGAAAAAAAGATGGATATGGGAATCTTGCATTTCCCTCTCTTTCTCATACTTATCTGATAGTCTGACCTTGTCTGCAATCTTAATCGAGTCTTATATATCTAATAAATAAGTCGAATCATGGGTACGTTATACTTCGGCTTCCTATTCGGCGTTATCAACATTATCTTGGAAATAGTACCGATAAAGGTATTATGCTGGGAGGCCTCTGGTACCTCCTTCTACTGCTGTAATTATCTTGTATCTGGATGGTGCCCTCTTCTGTTGCTATATCGATCTTTTCCTGTGATGATTAATCTTGATGCGCCTTTGTATACGTAATCAAAGAGTTCACGGTAAGTTTTTAGGGACTCGACCCTATACTGTACCGCTCTAAGCACGACTGACTGAGAAAGAAGAGTAACCATCCTATCATGCCTCGCAGCCTTCTGCCTATAGTATGTAGTTTCTTACATCCATAGACAAGACTCTACTTAGCACAGCTTACCGACTCCTACGGAACACGACATGCTGCGATACCAAGTTTGTCATGCCCTTAGAGGGGTATAGGCGCACACCAGTGCCCTAGAAGACCTGGACTACTAACTGGTGGGCCGAGGTACATCTGGTGCCTGGCTAGCTCTATCTCAGGTTCCTGGAAACAAAGGGCTATATAGCAGTACAGCAAACACGGCCCGCCATCTGGGCCTATAGCCACATACTGTACTAACAGTGACGGAACATACGAAACTTAACTAGTAAACAACTGGAAAGCTACATGACAGCCAAAGGAGTCCACCACTACCCTATCAAACTATGGCCTCACGACCAATCATAAAAAACGAGAGATGCTAAACAGCTATACAAGCACATGGCCTCACACGGCCAGGCTCAGCGGCCATAAGGAGATAAATATACAATCGCAAGCCTACGCTGAGTAATAATAAAATGATCGGGGACGGGGCCCGACCTACCCATACTGTACATCAAAAGTAAAGAATTACACCTGGAAATCGGACTCGGATGAAACGGAGCGATAACTCGACGGCTCAAACTGGAATCACGAGGGATCGCCTCCTCGTCTATTAATACCTGCAAGTAAGTAATACAGCGCCCAACGGCGTATCAGTGCCGTTAATGCCCCGAGTATGCAAAGCAACTGAAATAACATAACTGAAAGGAGCCCAAATAAGACAGCATAACTAGCAAATCGGCATGGCGGGAGATAGCGAATACGGAATAAGCGTATGGCTTGGATCGTAGCTGCATGCGATAAGGCGGAGCGACTGTAAACGCGATGGCCTATTGTCTAGTAACTAGTAAATAACACATAAATAGATATACAAGTAGCCAAGCAAGAGCCAATACCAAACCCCACATAAGCGGATGGCACCAAGCAAGCAAACAATCTATATACCCCTAACCGGGTCAAAACCTACCAAAAATAAGTCACTCCACTCATCTGCTCACTTTGGAGCTCCTCTACCGGCCCCACAGGTCTCAGCCCGGGCCTCGGCCTCCGATATAAGTAACCGTGTCGAGTCCGGAGGACTCTGTATGAAGCGATATGATAAGTGCAGTTTCCCCTCGGGGCTATGCGAAACAGGCTACACATTATGCAGAGACGGTATGAGATAGCGTACAGTTCCACTGGAACTCTCCTCGGGAGCTATACGAAACGGAGGCTGCACACTCACAAGACAAGTCAACGGGAGACAAGCTGTATGTACGAGACGGTAGATAGGATGCAGTTTCCCCCTCGGGGCTATACGAAACCGGAGCTGCACCTACTCACAGGTAAATCACGGGGAGACAAGCGAAATGCTTGATCGAGGCTGTATGGGGAAGCTTCGTCCAGTCTTCGTCCAAATGCAGGAGATGACATGCCACTCCTTGGAGTGACGCAAAACTCACCCGCTCAGTGGGTGACACGATTACCAACCAAGGGGGCGGCGAGGATGCTCAATAAGGGGCCCTCACGCCTGCTGAGTCTCAACAAGCAAATAACACATATAAATAGCAAGCATGTATAAGCTGGAAAAACTGTCCCCCAGAAATACGATTTCTTATTCGATCTCTTTCCTGTACTATACTGATTACTGTAAAATCTTTACTCAGCTGACCCAGCTAATACGTAGCAGGATACTCTCTGTCTGAATGGCTGGTACGTGGCCAAAGCAAGATACACCCTCTCCCGTGTAACTGAGTCACATGCTTCTAGGAGCACCAAATAAGCCTGAAACAATTTTCAACCGAGTCCTATCTTCTCTATTCATATGTGCATAGGAAAACACATGATACTCGTCTTGTTGGTTACGGGCCCACCGTGTGACGAATTGCCAGGACTATGTTGAATTTCTCTATAGAGTTCTCGAAATTTAATTTTTGAAGAAGTATGGGTCAATGCTAGGTGAACCAAGTATTCTATTCAAAATTGTGGGTGAAAAATTAACAATTTGCCGTCGAATATTTAATTGATTTGTACCTTTTCTTTGGTTCCCAGTTGTAAAAGTTCTCTCACCATGTTCAAGTTACATTCCCCGGATCATTAAACACAAAGTCAAGACCAAGAGTATGCAATCTATCTACCATTTAGAGGGAAATTGCCAATGCCAAACTTTCTCTATCAATAAATAATTCATGTGAGTACTTTGATTCTTTGTGTTCTTTAAATCTTTCTTACCTTCTTGTTCCATGACTCAACAGAGACCAGAACATCTTAATGGTTGTTGTGGTAGCTTCACATCCTCATTTTCTCCTCATTAGCTCTTCTTGACCTTTTTGAACCATGGTTTCCCTTTGCTTGATTTTGGTGCCATTGTTGAAGAATTTTCAAGGAAAATGTTGTCTTTTATGATTTGGTTGGAAGTTTAGAGGATTTTGTGAGAAAGATAAATATTTTGGAGAAAATTTTAGAGAGAGAGGGTGTGCCGGCGGGGTAGGCATTTGAAAAATGAGGAGAACAATTAGGTTTTAGCTTTTTAAAAGTGCCCCATAGGTGGGGTTTACCCATGACCCTCACAAAGTTTTACCTAGAGACCCTGTCGGCCCGACGCACAATTCCATATCTTGGGTTGGCGTGCATCGTAGCCTTTGGCCTCCGCTATATGCTTTGTGTGTCCTTGGCCTATGCAATACGTGTCGGCACGCTGCACTACCATGTACACTGTAGTGCGAATTTTTTCCTTTACGGTTTTCAAATGTAGCCATATCTCATCTGTCTGAATGGCTAATTTGGCAGCCACATAAAGCGCTCTGTCCTATACGATTTTACTTACTAGCTTTATTACAAATCTGTTTCTCTTTATTCCTATAACATGCTTGCTAATCATACAATAAGTTATCTTTGAATGGAATCTTGCTTTCTGCCCTTTGGCGCGTATTTTCTAGGGGGTTGATTTGAGATTAGACTTTGTTAGGCAGCGTAATCAAATGGATATATATCATCTTCCTTAAATCTCTCTGTTTCTTACGTTTACGGAAATTTAATTTAAAGGAAATAGCATCACAAACAAAGTGGGGGCTTTGCCACCACTTGGGCACAGACAGGCGACGTGTCACCAGGCCAGCACAGGAGGACCCGCCTCCGTGACACGGTGCCATCGCGAAGGGGGCTCTGCCTCGGCGCCTTCCGCGGTGGTTCGGCAAGTTTTACGTCCGATCTTTTCCGGGCCTTTTCTTGGCACGTATGACTTTCAAATATGCTTAACTAGCGTGCGAATAGGCCATCTGAATGATAGGAACTTACGAAGTGTAACATCCTCATGGTTCCCACAACCCTTGCTAAGAGATTTAGCCGCTCATGTTGCTAAAAAGGAAAACAAATAAAATATGTAGAAAAATCACTTAATGAAATACTTATTTTAATATAAACTTGTTCAACAAAATCTCCAAGCTAAATTGAATAACAAGAACTTGATGAATTCACCAATAAAAACTCAACCAAATTATTACACAAATTTGTAAAGTATGAATTGTGCAACACTACAACTTGGATGATAATTGACTATGAAATTCTCACAATATGCTTAATGATTAAGAAGGTATTTATAATAGTAGATTAAGCCTTCATTTTCCTTCTTGGATTGAAATTGGGATTGCAATTCTGGACGCTGGAGTGTGCGGTGTCTCGTGCCGCCCATAGGAGCCGGTGTGGCGCATCATGCCTCTCCACACTCACAGAATTTCCACTTCACATCAGCATGAGCCATAGCACCGATTGTACTGCGAGATGCCAACTTCTATATACTAGTTTCGTCAACTCTGTTTTGCCATCTTTGCTCTTTTAAGCTCCAATTTAACCCAAATACATCACTTTTAAGCCCTAAAGTATCTAATCATGTGTCTTAGCCTTTTTTGACAAATATCGTAAACACAAGAAAACACACAAAATTAATTCTCAAAATATATCTAAGTATGGAAAAATATGGCTAATAAATGCATGATACACATGTTCCATCATTACCCCACACTTAAACTATTATTCATCCTCGAACAATCAACTACTTTCCTTCTCCAATTTAATCATAAAATTCACCCTACGAATAGGTATACTTACACTTAGGATCATTGAACCGTCAACTAAGCTCCAACAATTCACTCACATGCATAGAGGATTAACAATCAAATGTCAAAGTTTGAAATCACTTAGCTTCTAGAACGAACTCAACAAGTTATATTTGGGACAACATGAATCATATGCAATTTAACTTAATCAAGATATACCAAAAAACCTTACCATTTTGTTCCTTCACCATTTGGAAGTTGCCTTTCACACAAGGGATATATAACAATATCAACTTAGGCATAAATAAATAGATTTCTGCTCACTCTCACAAAAAAATTCAACATGCATACAAAAGACCTTATAGGCTTGCACTTAGTGTAATATTCCACTTGAATAAAACATCAAATCAAGGATCAATTATGACTTAAGATGATTGTAATGTAGGCTAAGGGACAGGTAGGAACTATTTGGCCAAGATAGTGGCTAATCTCCTAAAAGCACTTTAATACTTCACAACACTTTACTTTTCCTAGCACATTCTTCAATCTCCCTATTTTCTCCTTATACCTCCTTTTCTTCAATTTGAAATTAGGTTATCACAAGGAATTTTCAACTTTAAGCTTATTCACAACAATTTTTCTTTTCATTCTTTCATCTTTTTTCTCAAACTTTTTCTTTTTTTCTTTCCCCGCTAATATCACCCTCTTTGTTTAGCAAATTTTATCCTATTCTTTTCTTCAATTTCCGGACTTTTAGGTTTTCCTTCTCTTCTTCACTTATGCTCCTTTCATGTAAATTATCAATTAAAGTGCTCTAGGAGTCATTTGGATGAAATAAAAGTTAATAGAACAAAAGGAATAACTTGTAACATGGTTTTAAAAAAAATAAGCTAAGACTCAAAATGGCTAAGTAGGATAGTTACATCAAGGTAGGTAAGATCCCGAATGCAAATGGGCTATCAAAGAAAATGACTATTTCACTTTCTAGATTCAACATTCTTATTTAATTTTGCACACACACCGGGCAAGTTCTAGACATCAATTCGCAAGCATGGAGTACACTATAATTCTCACTAACACAGTGCACAAATGGTTCAATAATGGCGGTCAGTTATATAAATACATATATCCATATTAAAATGCATTACATAATTAAACCCACTTTTTCAAGCATAGGAGTCAAGTTCTAAAAGACTTAGTGTTTCTACTTTTTCATGCATTTTTGAGTAGATTTTCAAAGTCTTAATGATATAAAGTGAAGCACCTAGTATTCGTAAGGTTCAAGTTCTTGCTTTCTCTATTGACTAATTTTTCTTAAGACGGTTGTTATCTATCCATCATCGAAAAGGTCATGACTCTATGACTAACTAAACTAAAAATCCCTAGACCCCTAATCAGTTCTAAGAGATTAATCACCGAAAAAGTATCAAAACCAAAAACCGATGAAACCCAAAACAAAAAAAACTTTAAAAAAAACTCTTACAAACAATCAAGAAAACAGGATAAGTCATGAATCACGAAAAAACTAGGCCCACCATGTACAAATTTAGAAATTAAAGCATGCATGGTACTTAATAAAGTTTACTTCTCGCACCCTACCTTAATCGGTAACAATTTGTCATGATCTTAAAGCGATAAAGCATAAATGGCAATTGAAAAGAACTCCTAGGAATCTAATCCTCCATCATAAATGGGGGAAAGAGCAGTTTCCCCCATCTAGAATCATCTCATCATCATCGACTTCAAGTCAGAATCGACTCTACACTGCTCCTTGTCTGTGGCATCATCATCATCTAGAGGCTCCTCAAATCTAGGCTTAACTCTGCGAGAGAGGCCCTTGAATGCTCAATATTAGAGGTAGTCCATGTTGAGCTACTGCAACTTCTCCTCTATCACTCCATTCATTCTCAATTGCAACATTTGCATGTCATAAAGGTGACTCGGCATATTATCAAATCTTGCATGACGCTTACTAATGGATAGAATTTGGACCATGTATGCCTAAGGGATCATTGATCTTTGTCACATCAATCCGTTCAAGTCATTCCTAGGCCTATAATCCACCAACACCTCCTCAATTTGGTACCCTCGTAGAAATCGGGTCAAGAGACACCCAAAACTAAACCTTTGCCCCTTTTTCACTCTTGCTCTCCTCAACACATCCTTGATAATTTCCTGACATTAATAAGCATCCAGTCATCAATGCATAAACAAAGTCTACCCTCTCCCATGAAACACAATTGCATGCTTCCCGAGCATCAAATAAGCACAAACAATTTTCAACTAGTCTTATCTTCTCTATTCATATGTGCATAGGGAAAACACATGATACTCGTCTTGTTAGTTTCGCGGGCCCACCGTGTGACCGAATTTAGGCCACTGAGACTATGTTGAATTTCTCTATAGAATTCGAAATTTAATTTTTAAAGAGCTGCGGGTCAATGCTAGAGTGAACCAAGTATTCTATTCAAATAGTAGGCAAAAATTAACAATTTGCCGTCGAATATTTAATTGGTTGGAACTTTTCTTTGGTTCCCAGTTGGCAAGAAGTTCTCTCACCATGTTCAAGTTACATTCCCCGGATCATTAAACACAAAGTCAAGACCAAGAGTATGCAATCTATCTACCATTTGAGGAGATTCCAATGCCAAACTTTCTCTATCAATAAACAATTCATGTGAGTACTTTGATTCTTTGTGTTCTTTAAATCTTTCTTACCTTCTTGTTCCATGACTCTTGCTTTTCGGAGACTAGAACATCTTAATGTTGTTGTGGTAAGCTCATCCTCATTTTCTCCTCATTAGCTCTTCTTGACCTTTTTGAACCATAACCGGTTTCCCTTTGCTTGATTTTGGTGCCATTGTTGAAGAATTTTTCAAGAAAAAATGTTGTCTTTTATGATTTGGTTGAAAAAGTTTAGAGGATTTTGTGAGAAAGATAAATATTTTGGAGAAAATTTTAGAGAGAGAGGGTGTGCGGCGGGGTAGCTCTGAAAAATGAGGGGAGAAACAATTAGGTTTTAGCTTTTAAAAAGTGCCCCATAGGTGGGGTTTACCCACTTGACCTCCGCAGTTTTTACCTAGGACCACTGTCGGCCACGGCCTTTAGCTCCATATCTTTGGGTTAGCGTGCATCGTATGCTTGCCTCCGCTATATAGCCTATGTGTCGTGTTGGCCTATACAATACGTAGGCACATTTTGCACCATGTACAACGTAGTGCGAATTTTTTTCCTTTACTACGAGTTTTCAAATGTTTGCTCAAAACTCCTTTTTTTATATTACGACTTAAATCACGCATACTTGAACAAAAATATTAATTCTAAAAAGATAAAAATTTCTTGGGTTGCCTCCCAAGTAATGCATAGTTTAAAGTCGCATTTCGGCGTAGGTATCTTGATTACTCAGACTTCATCAATATACCAATTGGGCTCATGGTCATATGAAGTTATCCTCATTCCAAGGGTTTGGAATGTTATCACTAGTCAAAGTGCCCTTATGCCTTTTAATAGTGATTTCCCCACCTCTTGCTCCAATGGCTTGATGGAGGTTGAACATGAGTCCACCAATGGACTTAAGCTTAAAATTTACCCTCTCATCTCTTTAACTCCTAACTTAGTGGAGTGGACTTTGTTCATCATGCAACTCATCATATCTTCTAACCTTGCAGTCCCAATGTCGTTCACATAAGGATCTCTTGCTCGTGGAGGAACACCGCTCCACTTCTATCATTCTTCGAACTCTGTTTCTCCATGACCTTGGTCCCTATCTCTATCCCCAGCTCGATCATAGCCATTGTTCTCATAGTAGTTTTGACCTTGATTTCCTTTGCCTTGATGCCACGAGTCTTGGTTAGACCCTTGGGTGTTGGCTTGAGGGGATTGTTCACAAAATTTGTTTCCTCTTCAGCTTCAGGGTATTGATCCTCATAGCTGGGTCCCTTGTCATGTGCAATCACCATATGCACCTTCTGTGTATTCAGTGTGATGATGAGGTTCTTGGTGATCCCAGCTCTAACTAGGTCTTGAGATGGCCATGTATTGGTCCCATTCTTCTTCTTTTTTCCTTTTACTCTGTTCTCATTCCTCTAGAGTAGCTCAGCAATGACCTCGGATTATCTGGTGTGCCATGTCCTGTTGGTCTTAGTCATTTTATCTAGTATTTCATTGTCTTTTGTGAAAATGTGGGCCATCATGGATCTACGGCTATACCATGCGATACAACTTTGTTTTGAGGCACTCCAACGACCTATAGAACACCTCCAAAAGAAACCTTCTCAAGAAGCTTGTGATTAGGACACTGTTTCTATTTCTTTTTAAATATCAGCCATGCCTCGCAAGCTTCCCCAGGTAATTGTATGAAGTTATTAATTTCATCCCTCAAATTGAATCATTCATAAGGATGGGAAGAATCTCTCTAAGAAAGTAACGGTAATGCTCTTGCCCAAGTGGTGATAGACTTGTTTGGGAGCTCGTTCATCCACAAAGTAGCTTCCCTGGCTAGTGAAAATGGAAATAAGTGGATTCTAATTGCCTTTTGAGAAACTCGAAATACGCCAGGCATTGAAAATGCAGTCAAATTTATTAAGTGTTGGTTTAGATCACAGCCAATCAAACCATTAAACAACCTTTTACTTCATTCTCAGCAACTACATCATAGAACTAGTCACATTGAATTTTGCATTTGCTGGTAATGGGGGTGAAACAATGGCTCCCATGTAGCCAACTTCCTCTTACTCAAACTCCCCCTTGAAGAGCACATTCCTTATGAAATTACATCCATGATGACGAGGGGTTTGTCGGTTTCTCTTTGCGAGCAATAGAAAAATTCCGCAGCCTCAACTCTCCTAGCTGCTTCAGCCAGTCGAGCTTCCTCTGCTTAGCGCACAGCTTCAGCTCTTTTCTCCTCCGTCATCTCCTCGAGTGGAAGATCAATTTGTGCCACATGATTCACCATGCTAACTTGTGACAACATAAAAATAAAACAAAAACATAAATCACAAAATAAAGATTACGTCAAGCTTAGACACCAATTAACTGTTTCTTAACTGTATTCCTAGGCAATGGTGCCAAAAATTGATGTTCCAATTACTAGCACCGTTGAAGTATAAAAAAAGATGTTTCTATCAAATATAGTAAACCAACATAGATTGGGAATTGATCCCACAAGAGATAGGGAAGAAACAATATGTTAATGATGAATAAGCTAACTTGCAATTAATATTTTGGATGGGGGTTAGCAAATAAAGAAAAAATAATGCTAACAGATTGAGTTGTGTATCAAATTATCAGGAATAAAGTAGGATTGTGTTCCCATGAATTCCGCCTTAGTAGGCTTTTATTAGTGATCTATCACAGTAAATTTTATTGTAAGATTGATGATTAAGTTTATCTAGTGTATCTCAAGCCTACATAGATGAATTTAACTTATCTCCTGTCATGATTAAAGTGTGTATATTTTTCCTCACTATAAGTCTTGACTTAACTATCCTCTGTTAGAGCTCAAGTTAATTTATATAAGGGTTGGTAGCCTCAAATCTCCATTGTTATTCTCTTTTCCTAACATCAACCTCCTTGATTGGGAAAGTTGAAGATACGGGCACGTTTTAACATTTGCAACAACTAGAACTAATTAAAATAAAGAGAATAACAATCCACCCAATTTACCATTAAAGAATCACTATTTTATTATGCCTACATTTGTTAATCCATCATGGTTCCCACAACCCTAGCTTAAGAAATTTAGCTACTCATACTTATGAGAAAACAAAATGAATATAGAGAAATCATAATGAAATACTTACTTTAATATAAAATTGTTGCTCAAATCTCCAAGCTAAATTGAATCACAAGAACTTGATGAATTCTCCAATAAAAACTCAACTAAATTATTACACAAATTTGTAAAGTATGAATTGTGCAACCTACGGCTTGGATGATAATTGACTATGAAATTCTCACAATATGCTTAATGACTAAGAGGGTATTTATAATAGTAGATTAAGCCTTCGTTGTTCCTTCTTGAATTGGAATTGAGTTTTTCAGCTTCAGTTCCTACATAAATTGGTATTGCAATTCTGGTCGATTGGACTAGGAAGTGCCTCGTGCCTCCCCACTTAACAGCGTGGCAGCGCGTCATGGAGGCCATAACCTTGCCGGTGTGCCTAAGCGATGCCAACCTGCATACTGTTTGTCAACCCCATTTTTTCCATCTTTGCTCTTTTAAGCCCCAATTTAGTCCAAATCCCCCACTTTAAGTCGTGAAAGCATCTAATCATGTGTTTTAGCTCTTTTTCACAAATATATCATAAAACACAAGAGAACACACCCAATTTGTTCTCAAAACATAGCTATGTATTGGCAAGAGCCTGCTTCAATAAATGCGTAAATATGGAATTCATCAAGAAGTCACGAGTATATCAACGGGTCATGCCCTATTAGATGACCGCTCGTGGATCAACTCCAACATTTTGCAGAAAATATCTCCAATTTAAAAGTTTTTTTATGGAAGACAAGGATATTCTATCGTTCAATTGACGGACCTTCCAAGATATCATGAAACGAGAGAGAAGTCCCATACTCTCTAAAGTTTTTCGATGGGAACCCAGGATGGTATCATGCAATATACAGCTCATCCAATCATTCATGGAAGTTGAAGTTAAGGACCAACAGTTTTGGAAGTTTGACGGGGGAAAGGAAGAGTCCTATCCTTCAAAATTTTAGTTCACCAATGAGATTGTGGGTCATAGTTAAGTAAACTTGATATAAGAGGATTTCACGGAAGCGAAGATGACCCGTTCTTTGTTAACAGGTCGTCCAAAAGGTCGTGGTCAGCCTAAAACTAACTTTCCCTAACTTGGCCTGGTAGTTTCTTCTTCCTTCTTATTACCCCCACCACAGTCTAAAATTAAAACTAGCCAAAAGAATCAGAACTCCATTAAAGAATCCATGAGTTCCTCCACCACCACAATCTACCCAATAATCCATGAATGATAAAGTCCATCTCCGAATTCCTTATGCATTACCGTCGTAGACCCCACGTCCTAATACGGACCCAAGTCACTACAAAAGCGTAAACGTCCAAATCCCGCGATCCCGATTCCCTATAAACCCACCATTAAAACTCCCCAATTCCCAAATATTCACGTCATCTCAATACCTATAAACATATCCTAGAAACCAAATTGTAGCTTACGAAGGAGAAGAACTATCTTTATTCGATAAATCTTGACCAGTGCTTGTTCTCCCGAAGTCCAAAAGGAAGAAGAAAAGGGCGTTTCATCCCTTAGGTTGACGGATCGTGTCCACACCCATCGTTGCCTCACAAAATAGGGAAAATTCTCTAAAAATTTTTGACCTCTCACAGGATGAGCCACAGACAAAAAAAATGGCCCGTCATCGTGGCGTGTATTTGTCATAACTGATTTGAACCTTTATCCCAACGATGGCGATGCTTTAGCTCGTGAAGTTTATTTTGCCAATATTTAACTACTAGATTACTTTCTCAAACTAACCATGCCTCCTAAGTTCCAAGAAAAAGGGGGACTAGTAACACCTTAACACTTGAAAGGGCGATCATAACCCATTTATAGGATGAAAGCGACATTAAGGAGGAGCCACAATTATAGACTTGGACCACAAGGAAGAGACTAAATCTTCCTATATCTACTCCCCAATCTGAAGAAAGGAGAGATGCTTCTGAGGTAAAAGGTGTGAGTCCGACAATGATGATTCAAAAAAAGATGCTAGTGAGTGCGATACTTGAGGGCTTAGGGAAGAAAGCTAGCGAGTCAAGAGAGGTAAACTCATACGGTGAAGATATGGATGGTACTAAGGGACCCCATCTCCTGAAGAGATGAGACAGTAGGAGATCGGGGATAAATCAACACAGTATAAGGAAGACCATCAACGGTAAGTCGAGGGTATGAGAGAGATATATGATCTTAGGGTTGGAAATGATGACTGAGGAATGTGAAGAGGAGTATATTTGAGGAGGTGCGGGGTACGCTCCTCGGACGGTGAGTTGCCAGATATCAAGGATCTCTTTGATCACTATCAACTAAGGTGAATGAGTGAACCACGGGTAAGTACTCTTTGGCCATGATTAGAGTTCTATGTGGCTTATGTTGCCACGTTAAATAAATCATGAAAGAAAGGGGATTACGAAAAGGCCAACCTCCTCACGGATAGTGTGCAAATAAGGGTAAATTTGATATCTCAGAGCACACTATCTATAGGCTCATATTTGATCCAACATGAGGAGCCACGGAATCTGACGAGGAGATGGATTATAGAATGCGTGCAGTGAGTGAGAGGAGAAGGTGTGATGATGCATCAGAGAGGATGAAGCATGTTCGATGGATAGCATTAATAATTATTAACAGGGAACAAGCATGGGCAAGTGAAGACTTGGTCATCATCTCAAGGATCCTTGAGCTTCATAGTAAAGTTTTGGTGGGTAGTGGTACAATCATGCACGATTCCAATAAGCTAATATCGGTTGACTTAAGACCCGAGTTGTGCATATTGATAGTCTTATGTCGAGGTTTAAAATAGATTTGCGGATAATAGTGATAGAGATTCGAGAGAGAGTGACGGGGTATGGGACTTATATCCCATTTCCTACTTGATAGCTCGATTGTGTGTCGAAGCGAGGTGCACACAACAACAATTGATCAGAAGGTGCAGACCATGCGCATTTAAGACATTTCTAAGGTTTGTGATGAATCAAACCATATTGGTGAGGAAGGCCACAACCAACCATATTAGGGGATTTTCTGTTGGATTGCTAGAGGACGGTATATCATAGGAGATAATACTGTGCTTACAAGAGAAGAGCAACTCCACTAGTAGTCTTCGGCCACAGTGGCCTGACAGTGCTACTGATCCTTCAACTCTGATCTCATTGGATTTCACCGGTTACTAGACCTCCGGCTTCGAGTTTCACTGTCATGTTTACTCAGAATACCTAGAATTATTGGCTAGGTGTATTGAGCGGAATAAGTAGGTAGATCTTACGGATCGGCAACTTAAGTCATTTATTGCTAAAGCGATATCTGTAGCAATGGCTCCTATACATGAGGCAATTCAGATGGTATATAGCGTATAGATAGTATTGAAGGACGTGTAAATGGCTTTATTTGTAGGTGGGTCAAATGATAGATTTGAGTGGCGTGCTACCGAGATTGAGTATAGGCCCAGCCAGACATATCCACTTTGAAGGCTAGAATTTTTGCATTATTCAGGGGCACTTGCAACTCTAGTGATAGAGGAACCGAAGGATGATAGACCACTCCTTAACCTATTCAAGAAGTCATCCCCATGACAAATAGGGAGAAGGATTCGTGAGCATGATGTTAAGAGTGAGGAGAAGGCATAGCAAAAAGCACGCGGGAGAAAGAAAAGAGATGAAGGAAGCACTCCAACGCTCTCATGGTAGATGCATAATGTTTGAGATGTTGGAGCTTTGACAATGAGAACTAAAAAAAGTGCGAGAGAGAAAGCTGGACTATGACTTGGGAGTGCGAGTTTCAGCATTGATGGGTGCATATGGCACCCACTGCTTCATTATCGTTGATGGCACCTCTACAGAGGGTACTACAACTAAGGCTATACCTACAACCTCGACTTCGATACTAGACGCCAGCACTTAGGTGCGAAAGGTAGAATTATCATTCCCTTGTCGTTTATCCTTTTTGATAACATCCATGGAAACTCATCGTCAACTAAAGAAGCTTTGGAAGTTCCAACAGGACCCATGCCCAATATCCAAAACAAAGGAAATTTGAGAGCCAGCTTAATGGGGGCAGGTGCTTCATTAAAAGTGTCTTGAGATGGAAGAAGATCTCAAACTCAATGAAGATATTTTCTCCAAGTCTTACATCTATTTGAAGGCACAAATTAAATTCCAAGAGGAGATGAAATGGAGCCAATCATCCCCTAAATGGAGAAAATCTTTGCAGCATTTTAATTAATTTCTAGAATTATATTTAAAAAATTTGTTTTATTCTATGTTGACTCTTAGGACTTTGTGTGTGAAATCCTTCTACTTAATTTAATAGTTTTTTTATTCTATGTTCACTTTATAGGATAATGTGTGTGGTAGTTTCTAGGTCTAGGGGAAGTATCATTTCCATTTATAATATCTTTTGATCAACCCCTTCTTCACTACTATATAAAGGGATCTTTGTTCATTCATGAAGGTCTGATTTTGAATATTAATATATTTAAGAGTTCTTTTAGACCTTTGTGGCAGATTACTTTTGAATTTATCTTGCAACCTAACTAGTTCATAGTTTATGGTAGTAAGATAATTTTGTTTCTTGATATCTTTGGTTTCTTCTTGGTATTCTTCGAAGGCGGTTTACACTTACTAATTGTTTTCTAACGTTACTCTAAAAAGCGAGTATAACAAATTCTAAACTTGATTAGTTGCTCAAGTAAAGGTGTTTGGTTTACCTATATCAATTCATTGTTACTTTGGATCTTTTCAAATCCATATCTCTTAGTTCTTGTTTAGTCTTTTCAATTAGTTTCCTAGTTTTTGCTTCCGCATTTGTTTTAAGTTCATACTCTAGTTTTGGTAACAACATTTGTGTTATCAAATTAGTATCAAGTGGTTCTATCAAGATTCCATTCTTGATAATCTTGGGAAGTTTCTTGAACAAAGAGCAAAAAAAAATGTTACTATAGCGATGGCTTGATAACATTAAAAAAACACCCTATTGTGATAGTGAACAATAATATTTAAAAAAAAGCAAAAAAAAAAACAAATATTTATTGCTCTTCCAAGAAATTTTTCCTCATTCTAATTATTTAAAAATAAAAAAGGAATTAAAGAGAGGTTTTTGAGAGAACACACAATAAAGAGGATCCTAGATCTTTATCTTGTTCTAAAATTCTTTCATTTTGTTCGAGTCTTGTTTCAACTAAATCTTATTCTTCCTAAGTTGGTTCTTCACTTTTTTTGGGCCCCAAAATTCCTTATTTTACTACTAAGGACTTGACACTGGTGGAGTTAAATATAAATCCATGAAGTCTCTTTCCAAGGTCATTTGACGGGAAGAGAAGTTAGGAGTGGTTAGAAATAATTAAGGGGAAAAAAAGTCAAATTTTGAGTGATACCACTTTATTTATTTACAATGTCTAACATAGGTGATAGTGATGGTGAAAGGAGGCTGCTCCAAAGAGAAGCAGAGATCCGAGAAAGAAATGATTTTACTTTACAAGCTATGCACCAATAATTTGAAAGATGGAACTTACAATTCAAGAGATAAAGGATTCCATTCTTAAACAAAATGTGACAATAGTTGAACTTAGGAGGTTAATCAACATGTTTGTACCTCCCCAAAATAATCCTAGACCTCAAAATAGGAGAAATAATACCCCTTGCCCCCATTGTGAATCAAGAAAATCCCTATTTACGATTTGGTTGATGATTTTTATGTATGTAAATTTAGATAGGATAGAGAGAGATAGGAGGGGGAGAGCTAGATTTGAAGATGATAACATAAATAGCATAAAGATGAAAATGTCATCTTTCAGGCACAAGAGATCGATTTTTTACCTTGATAGGAAGTGGAGAGTTGAGGCCATTTTTGATTGTCACAACTATTCGGAGGTAAGAAGGTTAAACTTGCTGTTGTTGAATTTTCTGACTATGCTTCTATTTGGTGGAAAAAGCTTACAAGGGATAGACAACAAGATGGAGAACCACCCATTGCTACTTGGGCTGATGAAGAGAGTCATGAAGAAAAGGTTTGTGTATTCGCATTTTAAAGAGGCCTTCAACAGCGTCTTCAATCAATGAAGCAAGAACCGCGTTGTTGATGAATACTTTAAGGCTATGGATATGGCTATGATCCAAGCTAATTGCATGGAAAGATGAAGAGGCTACTATAGCTGGAATTTCTTAATGGTTTAAATAGACAAATAGCTGATGTGGTAGAGATACAGCCATATGTAACTTTAGATGAGCTAGTAGGTTGGCTACAAAAAGTAGAACAACATAATAAAAGAAGACATCAGGCTAGTTCATGGAGGAATCAACCAAACACCATTTCCAAGAAGCCATGGTTGAAAGAAGAAGTATCTTCTAGACCTGAAGAAGACAAAAGCAAGGGTAAAGTAGATGAGAAAGAGGGAGGTACATCTTTTTTCCTAAGTCATCTAAAACTTCAGTTCCATTCAATGTCATAAATGTCATAGGAGAGGGCATATGATGCATGAATGTCCAACTAGAAGAAACATTATCTTGAGAGAAGATGGAAAATATGAGAGTGAAGAAAGTGAGGATGAGAAAGAAAAGGGAGGTATGAGGGAAGATGATGTAGAAATGCCTAATGATGGTTTTGTTGGGGTAGTTAGGAAGATTCTTGAAGTAGAATACTAGAGTGAAAAAGAGTGATAAGCGGAAGAAGATGAAGGTGAGAGTGAAGATGGTGTAGAACTTCCTTTTAGTCATAAGTTTTGATTGGGGTAGTTAGGAGACTTATGTCTATCAATTTGGGAATTGATAGTGATGAACAAAGGGAGAATACATTCCATACTAGGTATGGGATAAAGGGGAAAACTTGTTCTATGATTATTGACAGTGGTAGTTGTGCTAATGTGGTGAGTTCACACTTGGTAGATATGTTAGGGTTTGCATGCATGAAACATCCGAAGCCCTATAGACTCAATGGTTGAATGATAATGGTTAATTGAGTCAACAAACAATGCATGATTTTATTCAACGTTAGCAGTAGGTATTGAGGATGAAACCCTTTTATGATGTGGTTCACAATGCCCGAGCTTGTCATATCTTGCGTAGTTGTCCGTGGCGATTTGATAGGAATACTTTTCATGATGGAAGAAAAATAGATATTCTCTTGAGCTTAATGGCAATAAGTATACTCTTGCACTTTAACTCCTTCTCAAGTGATTTGAAGATCAAAGAGATTATGAGAATCAATGGGAAACAAAAGGGAGAGGGAATAAAAAAGAACTTGAGGGGAAAAGAAAAGAGTTCTAGCCAAGAGTTAGAAAAGAGATGACCAAGAGAGAGAAAAAGAGGGCAAAAACACAAGAAAAGGGTAAAAGAGCTCGAGTGGAAAAAAAAAGAAAATTTGGTGAGGAAGAGGCTAAAAGGAAAGAGAGAAGAAAAGAGGGTTTCTACATAAAATCCGAGGAGTGTTGAATGCGAAATCGGGACTTCCCATAATACTACTTACTTATAAAGAAGTCTTGATTAATTTTGAGATACTAACTTCTTCTTTGCCAAGTAGTGTTACTTCTCTTTTGCAGGATTTTGCTGATATTTTTCCCAAGGATATTCCTAAAGGTCTACCACCTTTGCGTGGCATTGAGCACAAAATTGACTTTGTACCTAGAGCACAAATTTCAAATAGTCTTGCTTATAGAAGTAATCCTGAAGAGACAAAAGAGTTGCAAAGACAAGTTGAAGAGTTACTTGAAAAAGGGTTTGTACGAGCATGAGTGCTTTCTGTTTGTCCTATTGGTACCAAAAAGGATGGATCTTGGAGGATGTGTGTGGATTGTCGCGCTATTAACAAGATTACGGTAAAGTATCATTATCCTATTCCTCGTCTTGACGACATGTTAGACCAATTGCACGGGTCTAAAAATTTTTCCTAAAATTGATCTAAAAAGTGTTTACCATCATATTCGAATGAATCCACGGAGATGAATGGAAAATTTATTTTAAGACCAAATATGGGCTTTATGAGTGGTTAGTTATGCCTTTTGGCTTGACTAATGAACCCAACACTTTCATGATATTGATGAATCATATTTTTAACGATTTTCATGGAAAGTTTGTGGTGGTTTATTTTGATGATATCTTGATCTTTTCTAAAAATCTAGATAAGCATATTTGAACACCTACAACAAGTTCTGAAGTTCTTAAGAAGCAATAATTGTTTGCTAATATCAAAAGTGTACATTTTGTGTGGATCGTGTGGTATTCTTGGGTTTTGTGGTTAGTTCTAAGGGAGTTGAAGTTGAGGAAGAAAATCAAGGCAATTAAAGAATGGTCTAAACCTAAGAGTCTAAGCCGAGATTAGGAGTCTGAGATTAGGAGTTTTCATGGGCTTGCTAGTTTTTATAGGAGGTTTGTTAGAGATTTTAGCACCATTGTTGCTCCTTTGGCTGAAGTTATTAAGAAGGAGAAGGTTTTCACATGGGAAAAAGAACAAGATGTTTCGTATAACTTATTAAAAGAAAATTTGTGTTCTACTCCTCTTTTGCAATTGCCTGATTTTTTAAGTCTTTTGAGGTTGAATGTGATACCTCCGGAAGAGGAATAGGTGCTTTTTTAATGCAGGATTCTAAGCCCATTGCATACTTTAGTGAAAATTTGAGTGGATCTACATTTAACTACTCAACTTATGACAAAGAGCTATATGCTTTGGTCAAATCTTGAGCTACATAGCAACATTATTTGTGGTCTAGAGTGTTTGTGTTTAAGAATGACCATGAATCCTTAAGATACTTGAAGAGCCAAGGTAAGCTATTCGTAGGCATGAAAAATGGGTTGAATTCATTGAAACTTTCTCATATGTGATTTCTTACAAGCAAGGCAAAGAAAATGTGGTTGCTGATGCACTTTCAAGAAGGTATGTCTTAGTCTCTACTCTTACTTCTAAATTGATGGGTTTTGATCAATCAAGGGCCTTTATGCTAATGAATCTAATTTTGGCAAGATTTTTGTAGAGTGTAAGTTGGGCCCTTATGAGTGGTTCGATCTTCAAGATGAATTTTTTTAAGGAAAATAAGTTGTGTATTCCTAATAGCTCTTTGCGTGAATTATTTGTTAGGGAAGCACATTGTGGTGGGCTGAAGGGACACTTCGGAGTTTCCAAAACTTTGGATATACTTGTTGAACAATTTTTTTTGCATGGCATGCAAAAGGATGTTGATAAAGTGTGTTCCCAGTATCTTGAATGTAAATAGGCCAAATCAAAAGTGTTAGCACATGGTCTTTTTACTCTTTTACCTGTTCCTACTTCTCCTTGGATTGATATTTCCATGGATTTTGTGTTAGGTCTGCCTAGAAATAACATGGTAAGGATAGTATATTTGTAGTGGTAGACCGATTTTCAAAAATGGTCCACTTTACTCCATGTTTGAAGACTAATGATGCATCACATATGGCTAATTTATTTGTGAAAGAAGTGGTTAAATTACATGGTATACCTAAAACTATTATTAGTGAAAGGGATGCTAAGTTTTTAAGTCCCTTTTGGAGAGTTCTTTGGGGAAAATTGGGCACTAAGTTGTTATTTTCTATATCTTGTCACCCGCAAACTGATGGGCAAATAGAAGTAGTTAATAGGAAATTAGGGAATATGTTAAGGGCTATTTTAAAGGGAAAACTAACCTTTTGGGAGGAACATTTCCCCATGGTAGAGTTCGCCTATAATAGAACTATCCATTCTTCTACTGGTAAGTCTCCTTTTGAAGTTGTTTATGGATTTAATCCCCTTACCCCCCTTGATTTGCTGCCTTTGCCTACTAATAATATTGTTAATCTTGATGGCAGGAAGAAAGCTAAAATGATGAAGAAGATTCATGAACAAACAAGGCTTTCAATTAAACAGAAGAATGAACAAACTGCCTTAAGAAGAAATAAAGGGAAAAAATTTGTTATTGTTCAGCCTGGAGATCTAGTGTGGGTTCACTTTAGGAAGGAAAAGAATCCTGCAAAAATAAAATTCAAGTTACATCCAAGAGGAGATGGTCCATTTGAAGTCCTTGAAAAGATCGGAGACAATGCTTACAAACTTGATCTTCCTAGTGAATATCAAGTTAGTGCTACTTTAATGTTTTTGATCTTTCTTTATTTGACACGAAATTGAATTTGAGGAAGAATTCTTTTGAAGAAGAGGGTAATGATAACATACATGGTTAATCATCATCAACTAAGGAAGCTTTGAAAGTTCCAAGAGGACCCATGACAAAATCCCCAAAGAGGAAATTTGAAGACCAACTTAATGGGCTGGAATTAGCTATTAAAAAGTGTCTTGTGATGGAAGAAGATCTCAAGCCCGGTGAAGGTAATTTCTCCAAGTCTTACATCTATTTGAAGTCCAAAATTAAAGTCCAAGAGGAGATGAAATGGAGCCCAAATCAGCCCCTAAATGGAGAAAATACTGCATCATTTTTTAAAATAGTTTCTAGAATTATATTTAAAGTTGTTTTATTCTATGTTGACTGTTAGGACTTTGTGTGTGGTAGCCTGCTATGCAGTTTAATAGTTATTTTATTCTATGTTGACTTCATAGGATAATGTTTGTGGTAGTTTTCTAGGTTCTAGGAAGTACTATTTCCATTTATGATATCTTTTGACCAACCCCTTCTTCACTACTATATAAAGGGGTCTTTGTGTTACACACTGAAATTTTTTTTTTTATGATTATTTGATAGTTATATGTCATATTAAGGGAATTATGGGTTGTATATTTTTCGTAGGTGAGGAGGGAAACATGTGCAAAGGGAAAAGTGAAGAGTATATGAAGTTTGTAAATAAGGATCAACTTTAAATGGACATATCTTCAAACATATAATGATTCAGGAGTCCCATAACCTATCAAATGAAAGGTATTTGAGTCTATGTTTTACAGTGAAAATAACCGCTCATCAATCGGAGTGTGGAGTGAAAAGTTATGCTCATTTGAAGATAGCATTATCGGCTGGAAAAATGCCCAGGCGAGCGGGCGCTGAGACAGGCAGGCAGCAGGCGTGCGCACGCGCACGAGAGCATGTCACACTTGCGCTGCATGCGGGCACCGCCCAGACCTTGGTCAGCCCGCCCATATGAAGTAAAATTGAGCTAGAAAGCTCATTTCTACTACGTTTTAGTTGATTTTTTTCGGAATTCAGAGAATTCAAAGCCCTATCACATGGTGAAAGATATCCCAGGCAATAAACTTCACTCTTGTCTCTTTTGGGATTTGAAAAGAGAACCTTGGAAGAAAGTCAAGGATTATCGTTGTCTTGTGGTTGATTGTGGTGTTGCTGCATTTTTTTGATGATTCTAGGCAGAGGAAAGAGTAGGAGTTTACTCCTACTTTAGCTAATAACATCTCCAAGAAAGGGTAAGTAATTCCCTTTTTTATTTCTTCGAGTTTATGAGGTTATAACTTGGAGAATGTTGTAGTATTGTGTTGTTATTTCTTTATGTGTTCTTGTGGCATGTTGCTGCCCAATTTTTCTAGAACTTTGGTGAAGTGAAGTTGCTTCTTCTTGTGTTTGTAAATTGGACTTGGAAGGAGCCTTAATGATTAAGCTTGAAAGGATGATTTTTGGCAAAATTAGAGTTGACGTGCCAACGTATGTAAAGGCGTCCCTTTCCTTGTTTTTCAAGCATGAAACTAAGTCATTGAAAGGATCAATATTCCTATGTTTTTAAAATCATATTGAGGCACGTATGATCCTGTACAAAGGGTTGGAAATACTTGGCATAAAGCGTGAATCATTAAGAATGGTTCAAGCGAACAAATGTGAAGCGAAAGGCATAATTTTTATACGATTTTTGTCGTAGTTGTAAATCGAGTCTGAAGTCCCCTTAACGTGGGCACCGTGAGCTGGTACTTTGCAGAATACTGTATATGTGATGTTTAATATATGTTAATATCTGGTCACTTAGTGAAATTGGTAGGAAATGCTAAGATGACGACATGTAATTGAATTTAAGCTAAGAAGAAGACGCTAAGACGATTGAGGGTAAACGAGCTTATTGAAATGAAATTTTAATAATAATCTTAATCCCTCCTATATGTTTATGTTTTAAAGTGCTTAAGGTAAAAAGTAGATTTTATGTTTTCCCTCCTTAAAGCTAAGCAAACAGCACGTAGCGAATAAGCTAAGTGGATACATGTTAACAGGGAAAGCGTGGTTAAATTGTTAATCTTTTTGTGACGTTATAAAAAGGGAAGATAAGAGTAAATGTTATCCCTTTTAAGGTAATATGTGAGTAATATGCACTCTGCCCGTAATTTCTTTCTAGAACCTCTGAACGATGTTAAAATATAAGTAAGACGAGGTTTAACGGATAAAGTTGTCAATTAGGCAAAGAGGTAAGTGCGTATAAGAATTGATGGAATAGTGAACACGAGGGTAAAGACTTTAGTGTAGAGTGAATAATGTTTGGCAAAGAAGTTAAGATGAATAAGGAAAGTAGAGCTAAATATTGTTAAATTAGATGATACGGGTTACAATTGTGAATAAGTTAGGAAAACAGCTAGGAAGATTAACCCTGTTCTAAAGATATTTAGCAAAAGAGTTATAAATTAAGTTGTTTATGTTCTATATGTGTTACATTGATGAATAACACTAAAGTGTTAACCTTCTACGATATAATTAGAGTTAAACGTCCTGCGAAAATAGTAACTTAATTTGAGAAGCTCTTTTACCATACCCCTAAATGATTAAGATAAGTTATCTATTCTAAGTGTTCAAATTTTCTACCATGTCTGAAATGGGTAATCCTAGGATCTTCTAAGTCACTTATGATGATGTAAGCTTTCTTAAGCTCCGAAGATAATTGCAAAGTTATGTAAGTTAATCCAGCATTGCCCGACTACGGCTATATATATTTATTTGCCTATAAGGCATCACTTAGATAGTTATTCACGAGTTCCTAAGTTACAAAGCTCCAAGTCTCAGATCCTTAAGTTATGTCTTTACGTCCCTCATTTAGGTTGAAACGTGCTAGCTGATCTAAGAAGTTTTTGAGAGATCATATTTTGAGAATTATGCTAATGTCTCGCTCAAGTATTCAATGTTGCATACAAGTCTAAGAAATCAAGTCTTTATTGTCTTCAAGAAGAAGTCTTAATGTATATGATTTTCATGTTATAACATACAATTGAATTCTTTCAGTTATATTCAAGTCATGCATCTATACGTTTAGCTCTTGTTGAGTTATCAATTGAATTTCTTAAAATTCAGAGGAGATTCTCCCATGTACCAATGTTCTTTTAATGTCTAAGTAAGTATAAGCATATGCTATGATAATGAACGCTAATCTCGTAACTTTGAATATCAAGAAGTCTTCGGAGGTCACCCAATTAACTAAATATGAGTTACACATAATTATATAGAAGTCTCATACGTTGTACGTCTGTAGTTCAGCTCTCAACTCTATGTATATGAAAATAACCCAAGTTCCTAGGTATAATTTTATGTTTTCCGTTAAATACGTCAAATGAATTGAGAACTATATGTGCTTATCTACATGATAAATTTGGAAATGAAATTCCAATGTGTAGTTTTCGATACAGGTAAAGGAACGACCTGGTAAGCAGTATATTTTCATTTCCCAGATGTTAATGAATTGTGTAGAAATAAGATCTATGTGTTTCTATCCAAGTAATATGTTAAATTGGTAAGATTATTTGTAGGACATTGCTTGTAAGCCTACAAAAAGTTCTTATGTTGTCTAAACCTCTGAAGGTCCTTCAAAGTAACTGAGTCAACATGTTCATGTATAATTTGACAGTTTTATGTGATATATCTGCATATTTTCTAGCTTTACATGATAGGGTGCTCACTTGCATTTATGGGTTACCGAAGAGGGCTATCCTAGCCACGCATTTAACATTTGTCAATTATATGCCATACGTGTTAAATTGATTCAATATGTTCACATCGGGCCCTCATTTACGATTATGATTGAGAATTATTTATTTTACCCGTGTAAGGTTAACGGGGCCGAAGATATTTTTGTATTTTGCATCCTGGGGCTGTGGGTACATCGGCTAGAGATATTTTTATTTTCAATTCCTGCATGGTACACTACCGAGATATTTCTTTTATTTTACCCAGGCAAGTACATCGGCTGGAGATATTTATATTTTACCCTGTGTGGTACATCGACTTGAGATATTTTTATGTTTCCCAGATATGGTACACCGACTGGACTAATTTTATGTATGGATTTATGGTTGGCTGGTTGGTGCACACAGCTTATAGTTTCTTTCAGGCGTTTTAATTGCATTTTACTCTCATTATAGAGTTATTACTGTGTTCCGTATTCCAAGTTGTTCCTATTCCTATTCCCAAGGTTCAATTATCTTGAGTTCACTTATGTTATAGTATGTTGTTACTCACCATGCTGCAAGTAGTTCCCGATTATGTCTATCCTTTAAATGTTTGCGTGATGAGTCCTGCTAATACAAGATTATTATCTCATGTCTACGTCTGGCCTACATAATACATTTCCCTATCTGCATCGACGTCCTTTTTCTTGGGGACCCGCGTTCATGCCGCAAGTGTGTAGAGGTCAGATTGGCAGTTGAGTAGCAGTTCGTGAGATCAACGGATGGCTCCGTATGCTCCTTTCCTCTTGGAGCTAGGCGTAGTTATTTATTGAGTTTTGAGGTGTACAGGGTAGGTCGGAGCCTTGTTCCGACCATCGCGGAGTTTGCTCTCCAGAGGCTTTTGGACTTAGTGTACAGTGTTATTTAGTTTTTGGCCTCGTCAACTCATTGTTGTCAGTTTAGCACACTAATTGTCCCGGTTGAATGATTTTTTACCCCGTATCAATAGACCTTTATAGGTCCAATTTATACTTTAGTTGATTGCATAGGTGGCTTGATGGCCCATGTTACAAGCATACATGTCATATACAGCTTCCTCGATCAATCATGAATCGATTGCCGATACGCCCTACCCCGCTTTGGGGCGTACGCACTTGGTATCGTAGCAAAGTCGTATCCCCTAGGGAATCCACAAGCCGTGTCTAACAGAGTCTTGCTTATGGGTATGTTGTGCACCATACTTATAATCGAGGCTGTGGCATTTAGGGGTTGTTTCACTTTTCATTAATAGATCTGCCATAGAGCAAGGATGTAAGGGTTGTTTGAAACCAAATCGTGCTTATGTTTTGGATTTCACCTGAGTAAGGAGATGAATGATAATACTCACACCGATGCTTGAAAGGGTCCTAGTCTCCCTCCTATAGATTCAAGAAATAGATTATATGTTCAAAGTGAGTTTTTTTTATTCCATGTGTTACAGCCCGGTTCTAGTCGAGCTACCATGGGAAGGGATTTATCCCTTCATGTTGTCCTGGCCAAGATCCAGGATGAGGTAGAGCCGTTTATCCTCCAAAGACCTTCAGCTATATCAAAGGGACGCAGATTTTGAGAAAGCATTTAAAATATTAGCCCGAGCAGTGACGTTTCAAAATCAGCTGTTGAAATTAATGGAAGGGTCTACGAGAATACTTCGAGAGCTTTAGTGCCTTATGGGTTTTGAGTCTAAAATCCCCTAGCCTCCACTCTAATTAGGTACTTACCATGGGAACTTCAACGCAGTTTGAGCTAATAAGTTTTGTACCTAGAGCAGGGCAACATGACTATTCGCGAATATAGTATTAGGTTTAATTATTTGGCACGATATGACCTCAGATAGGGTTCAAAATATGAGGGATAAAGTATATTAACCGTATTAGGTTTGATAGAGTATCCGATTCACCATCTCACTCATCACATAAAACGTAGAATAGAGTGGGGAGACCAGGTCAATGCAGATTAGTTAAGGCCCTTGTGTATTATAAGGCACTAGGTGGCCGACATTTAGTTTCCTCGTTGAAGACTTAGTCCATTTTTTTCCCCTAGATCATGCTTTAGTTTTAGTTATCAGGACCGCCAATAATGGGTCGTGGTAAAAGTCGGGGTAAAAGCGCAGCTTCAGATTTAACAATTGATCCTATTTCTTATGTAGAAAGTGAATGGAAAGTGGTATTGGAGTTAATCATTCTACTATGGTAGTGTATAAATTCTTCTTACTAGAAAAGTTCATCGATTATGTGGTGTTAAGGCACGTTTGTCTTGGGGTTAGATAAATAGATTAAGTTGAATAAGTATAGTTTGGATATGAAAACAGAGAAAGGAAAGGATATGTTTACGAATAAATGGAATGTTTGTTAATGGAACAAGGCAAGAAAAAGAAGATGATATGGCTAAACTTACAAAGTTTACCGAGAGGTATAATCCTCGTTCGAGTATGAATGATTTTAGGGGGGAAGATGTTACACTCTGATTTTTTATGATTATTTGATGGTTATATGTCATGCTTAAGGAAATTATGGTCATTGTGGGTGTTGTCCGTAGGGGAGGAGGGAAACATGTGCAGAGGAAAAGCGAAGAGTATATGAAGTTTGTAAACAAGGATCAACTTTAAATGGACATATATCCAAACATATAATGATTCAGGAGTCCCCTAACCTATTAAATGAAAGGTATTTGAGTCTAGTTTACAGTGAAAAGAACTCTCACAATCGAGTTTGGAGTAAAAAGTGATGCTCGCTTGAAGACAACACTGTTGGCTGGGAAAATGCCCAGGCAATACGGGCGCTGAGACAGGCAGGCAGCGGCACGCGCAAGACGCAGGGCATGTCGCACGTGCGCCAAACGCGGGCAATCGCCGTACCTTGGCCGGCTCCGCTCTATATGAAGTAAAATTGAGTTAGGAAAGCTCATTCCTACTCCATTTTAGTTGATTTTTAAAACAGAGAATAAAAAGCCCTATCACATGGTGAAAAGAGATCCCAGGTAAGAAACTTCAATCTTGTCTCTTTGGCTTTGAAAGGAACCTTGGAAGAAAGTCATGGCTTGTTTTTGTCCCGTTGTTGATTGTGGTGTTGCTGAATTTTTAGATGATTCTAGGCAGAGGAAAGAGCAGGAGTTCCCTACTTTAGCTAATAAATCTCCAAGAAAGGGTAAATAATTCCCTTTTGATTTCATTGAGTTTAAGAGGTTATAACTTGGAGAATGTTGTAGTATTGTGTTGTTGTTTCTTTGTGTGTTATTGTGGCATGTTGCTACCCAATTTTTTTCTAGAACTTTGGTGAAGTGAAATTGCTTTGTTGTGTTTGTAAATTATACTTGGAAGGAGCCTTAAGGATTGATGCTTGAAAGGAAGATTTTCGGAAAAATTAGAGTTGACGTGCTGTTGCATGTAAAGGCCCCTTTCCTTGTCAAGAACAAAACTAAGTCATTGAAAGGATCAATATTCCCGTGTTTTTAAAATCATATTCGTGCATGTATGATCCTGTCCAAAGGGTTGGAATTCTTTTGATAAAAGCTTGAATCTACAAGAATGGTTGAAGTAAACAAATGTGATGCGAAAGGCATAATTTTTATTCGATTGTTGTCGTAATTGTAATCGATTATGAAGTCCCCTAACGTGGGCACCGTGAGATGAGCAACTTGTAGTATACCGTATATGTGATATTGAATATACAGCTAAGATCTAGTCACTTAGTGAAATTAGTAGGAAATGCTAAGATGGCGACATGTAATTGAAATTAAGCTAAGAAGATGACGCTAGTTTGATTGAGGGTAAACGAGCTTATTGAAATGACATTTTAATATTGTTAATCCCTCCTAGATGTTTATGTTTTAAAGTGCGTAAGGTAAAAGTAGATTTTATGTTTTCACTCCTTAAAGTTAAGCAAGCGGTGCACGTAGCGAATAAGCTAAGTCGATACATGTTAACAGGAAAGCGTGGCTAAGTTGTTAATCTTTTTTGGTGACATTATAAAAAGGGAAGATAAGAGAAAAATGTAGTTTTTAAGGTAATATGTGAGTAATATGCACTCTTCCCATAATTTCTTTCTAGAACCTCTAAACGATGTTAAAATATAAGCAAGACGAGGTTTACCGCATAAAGTTGTCAATTAGGCAAAGAGGTAAATGCGTATAAGAATTGATGGAATAGTGAATACGAGGGTAAAGACTTGAGTGTACAGTGAATAATGTTTGGCAAATAAGTTAAGATGAATAAGGAAAGTAGAGCTAAATATTGTTAAATTAGACGATAAGGATTATGATTGTGAACGAGTTACGCAACAACTAGGAAGATTAACTCGTTTCTAAAGATGTTTACCAAAAGAGTTATAAATTAAGTTTTTATGTTCAATATTTGTTACGTTGATGAATAAATCACCAAAGTGTTAACCTTCTACAAATAATTAGAGTTGGAACGTCTGCAAAAGTAACTTAAGTTGAGAAGCTCTCATATACCCATAAACGACATATGTTAAGTTATCTATTCTAAGTGTTGAAATTTTCTACCACGTTCAGTGAAGCAATCCTAGGATCTTCTAAGTCACTTATGCGATGATGTTTCTTAAGCTCCGAAGATAATTGCAAAGTTATGGTCAAATTCAAATGAAAATTTATTTCAAAAATAATAATATAATTATATATATTTATTTGCCTATAAGGCATCACTTAAAGAGTTACTCATGAGTTCCTAAGTTATAGGCTCCAAGTCTCAGATCCTTAACTGCCTTACAACCCTAATTTATGCTGAAACGCAGTTAGCCGATCTATGAAGTTTTTGAGAAATCATATTTCGAGAATTATGCTAATGTCACGGTCAAGTATCCGATGTTGCATACAAGTCTAAGAACTCAAGTCTTTATATGTCTTTCCAAAGAAGAAGTCTTAATGTATATGATCTTCATGCTATAACATACGCTGAATTCTTTCAGTTATATTCAAGTCATGCATCTATACGTTTAGCTCTTTTGTTGAGTTAGCGCTGAATTTCCAAATTCAGAGGAGATTCTCCCATGTACCAATGTTCTTAATGTCTAAGTAAGTATAAGCACGCTATGATAATGAACAGCTAATCTCGAACTTTGAATATCAAGTGAAGTTTCCTGGAGGTCACCCAATTAACTAAATATGAGTTACACACTATATAGAAGTCTCATACGTTGTAGGTCTGTAGTTCAGCTCTCAGCTCTATGTATATGACAAATAACTAAGGTTAGTTATATCATGTTTTCTTGCAACAAGTCAAATGAATTAAGAACTATATGTGCTTATCTACACTATAAATTTGGCAATGAAATTCCAATGTAGATTTCCCTGGTACAAGTAAAGGGAACAACCTAGTAAGAAATATATATTTGCAGTTCCCAAATGTTAAAGAATCCGTGCAGAAATGAGCTCTATGTGTTTCTATCCAAGTAATATGTTAAATTTGGTAATATTATTTGTGGTGGACATTGTTTGTAAGCCTACAAAAGTTCTTATGTTGTCTAAACCTCTTGAAGGTCCTTCAACTAAGTCGACATGTTCTTGTATAATTTGATAGCTTTACGTGATGTATATATGCATATTTTCTAGCTTTTTGCATGATATGGGTGCTCACTTACATTTATGGGTTACGAAAAAGGCCTTAGCCCAGATTTAATAATTCGTCATTTATATGCCATAATGTTAAATTGACTCAATATGTCGCTTCATATCGGTCCTATTTATGATTATGATTGAGAATTATTCTTATTTTACCCTGGTGTGGTACATTATTCTTGAAGATATTTTTTTACCCCGATGTGGTACATCGGCTGGAGATATTATTATTTTACTCTGATGTGGTACATCGAAGGAGATATTTTTATTTTACCCTCTCGTGGTACATTGGCCGGAGATATTTTTATTTTATCCCAGTTTGGTACATCGACTGAGATATTTATATTTTACCCCGGTGTGGTACATCGACTGAGATATTTTTATTTTACCCCGATGGTACATCTACCGGAGATATTTTATTTTTACCCCTGCAGGGTACACTACCGAGATATTTTTATTTTACTCCGGTGTGGTACACTTGCTAGAGATATGTTTTATTTTATTTTGGTGGTACATCGGCTGGAGATATTTATATTTTACCCCCCGATGTGGCATCGGCTGGAGATATTTTTATTTTACCTCTGTATGGTACACCCCACTGGATCTAATTTTATATATGAATTTATGGTTGGCTGGTTGCTGGCATTACAGTTATAGTTTCTTTCTTGTGCATTTCTTAATTGCATTTTACTCTCATAGAGTTATTATTAGGTTTCGGATTTCAGGTTGTTCCTATTCCTTTATTCTTGGTTCGGGCTTATCTTGAGTTCACTTATGTTATAGTAAGTTTTTATTAATTATAGGCTAAAAAGAGTTCCGATTATATCCATCCTTTATATGTTTATGTGCTTGATCAAAGGTTATTACAAGATTATATTATGTTTACAGTTTCAGCCTTACATACCAGTAGATTGTATTTGTACCGATTGTCATTTTTCTTTGGGGACCCGTGGTTCGAGCCAAGGTGTGTAGGTAGAGGTCGTGATTGCCGCTGAGTAGCAGCTGTGAGATCACCTGATGGTTGGTATACCTTTCCTCCTGGAGCTAAGGCTTAGTTATTTATTCTTTAGTTTTGAGATGCAAGCCTTAAAAGTCGGAGCCCCGTTCTCGACCATCCGCCTCGCCTTACTCCTTAGAGGCTTTGTGGACTTAGTGTGCAAGCATTGTTATCTTGTACTTTGTGTCCTCTTCAGCTCATTGTTTCTTGGTTTAGCACACCACTTCCCTGGTTGCATTTTGATTGTTTACTCTGTATCATTGAGACCTTATAGGTCCAGTTTATACTAGCTGATTGTATAGGTGGCCTAGATGGCCTAAGTGATATAGTTACAAATGTCATATAGTAGGCTTTCAATCAATCATGAATCGAGTGCCAATTGCAATCCTACCCCAGTTTTGGGGCATGACACTTTGTTTATTCATGAAGGTCAGTTTTTGAGTATTAATATATTTGAGAGTTCTTTGAACCTTGTGTGCATTACTTTTGGATTTATCTTGAAAGCTAGCTAGTTGATAGTTTATGGTAAAAGATACCTTTCTTTCTTGATATCTTTGGTCATTCTTTGTATTCTTATAAGGCGATTAGTACACTTACTAATTGTTGTCTAACGTTACTCAAGAAACGTTCAAGATCCGATTCTAACCTTGATTAGTTTCTCAAGTAAAGCCATTTGGTTTACCTATAGCCAATTCATTGTTACTTGATCTTGAAAATACATATCTCTGGTTCTTTTTTAGCCTTTTCAATTATTTTCCTAGTTTGCTTCCGCATTTGTTTTAAGTTCATAATTTCAAGTTTTGGGATTCCCAACCTTTGTTATATCACTTCTTTCAATACTACCGGGATAAAGTACAAATATTTTCGTAGGGTGGGAGCTTGCATTTGTATCTCGTCTCAGGTATTCTTACTGTGTTTTTTAGGATGTTTACATTCTATTGAAGCAATGATAACATCCAAAACAACTCTCCAATTAAGAAAGTGTCTATGGTCGTTTGTAGAACAAGTAGCCAAACAACAATCTGTGGTTGATTTTCTACGGAGATTGGAGGCTAGATTACCCAAAAGTTGTAAGTTAATCTCAAAGAGCAAGCATCATGTCTAAAGATTAAGTAATATATTGGGGGAATTGGTTTGAATAAGTATCAAATGAAAATTAAAATCAAAGCAAGGGAATACGATTGTCAAGCAATATTTGAGAGAATAGGGTGTACTATTAGGGCATTGTCTTCACAGGTATTAACTAAGAGCCTTAGAATTAATTAGTTTATAGATAGCTTCAAGGTTTTGGCTACAATCTAAGTTTCTGAACTAAAAGAGTGTGTATATTTTGAATTTTCTCAAATCCAAAAAACAACATCTACAAAACAACCAAACATTGCTTGAGTGGACATAGACTATTTCTAGCTCTAGCCTTTAAATGGAGCTTGAAGTGGGTATAGACTATTTCTAGCTCTAACTCATAGATCAAAAGCTCCAAATCCTCACTATTGAAGTCTTACCCAATCCTTTACTTCTTTCTCAATCAAAAGAAAGGTTAGATAACTCAATTACTTGCAACCACTAATTTTTAGATTTAAACTCGAAGAAATCAATAGATCTATGTATTATAATCAATTCTAAGATCAATTAGTCAATACCCAATTAAGTATAAACACCCATCATTGCGACACACTCCTAGAAAAGAAATTAACGACTCATACTTAGGGAAAGATAAATTCAAAGAGGAATTCCTCAAAATCATTCATATTAAGCAATTAAAATCACTTCTAGGTTTGTATCTCGCAACTGCATGGTTTTTTATGCACAAGGAAGATGAAGAAAAAGTATAATATTATACTCTATATATAATTATCTCTCCTTTTCAAATGTTTTTATATACAAACGAGGTAAAAATCTACATATATTCCTTTGCAAAGACCTCAAAATGCCCTCTTGGAAGCTTCCTAAGTATGTACTTGCCTTCTGGGATGATTTTGCACTTTGGAGGAGACGCGACCACTTGCATTAGCACCCGTGTTTCTAGTGTGGACTTATCGCACGTGCATATCAACAAATCCAAGGTAGTGTGTTCTCCTACTTCCTCATGCATGGCACTTGCAAAATGCACCAGCTTGTGGCACACAGGTCTATTTCTAACAATCTTTCAACTCCTCCCCGCGTGGCACCGCTAAACACAGTCTCCGACTTGTTGCATGTGTGTCACCTATTTTTCCTGCAGTTCACACACCCTAAAAGTCCCTAAGACTAGACCTAGAATAGTGAGTTGAGATATTTGAACACCTCAGACTTTTTGGGCCAAGCTCTGAAACCCTCTATATGTGGATAGACTCTGAGCCCGATTAATTTTATGGAAGGGTCAAATTCAACGACCATAACTCTCAAGTATTTACAAAGTGTTTTGGGTAATTCAACATATCAAATTAAATCATTTTGACTCTTCTTTCCAACACATCTGACCTTGCATCAATAGGAGTTCGGAGTAAAAAGTTATGAGCAGTTTCGTAAAATAGGGAAAAATGCACTAGATCCCAAAATGGTTCATCTGGTGAGTCAGCAAATCACCATTAAGTGGGAAAAATTGGTGGAACACTTGAGTTTTAGATAGTCTTGACAATTGTGAAGTGATTTGTTATGACATGGAAATCATGTTAAGTGGGAGGCGTCAATAAAAGATCAGGAAGTTGGAAAAATGCCCTAGTGGCGACAAGTGGTCTTAATAACCCATTAAGTGGATTAACAGATCATTGGATGACAAATTAGATCTCGGTGAGCCCACTTTTCAAATGAGTTATTTTAGGTATCTCTACAATTTCTCAACTCCTAAACCAATTCATTTTATTCTCCTAAAAGGGTGTTTTAAGGGCTTTTTTATTCATCCTAAACCATCATTCTACTCGTAATACCTCTAGTGAAGATCAAATCCCTACAAGAGAAGATAAGTTCTTCATCACTTTCCACTAATTCCCTTTGGGTCTCCAATCTAGTTAAAGATTATTCAAGCCCGTGCATGTATATCAAGGAATGGTGGGGGAGAATCCTTCCACTCTCATGCCCAATTTCATCTCTATCTCAGGATTTCAAGTCTCCAAGCATGATTTATTAAAATTTAGGGTTACACCCACCTCATGAAATCTCTTCCCCATCTCTTATGATTTCTAGTCTCTTATGATTCAATTCATGATTTATGATTATGATTACTTGTTTTCTTCTAGAATATCTCATGAATATATGATTTTCAAGTTAAGTGATGATTTACTCAATTATGCACGATTTTCATGAAATTCAAAGTCTAAGTATCATGGCCGTTCTTTGACATTATTTTCATGGCTAGTTCGCATATATTAAGATATCACGAATTTCATGATTTAAACTAGCCTATGCAACTCATGTTTCATGATTATGTATAAGCACTATATATATTTTGAGAGTATTATTTAGCATCGAGTAGGTCGTGGTTCCATTGAACTCCAGGTCTCAGAATTACATTCCAATGTAACCATGATGGGTCCTAGAAGAGTGTCTACCATACCCGAATAGGCCATCCATGAGTTATATCGCGCTCATGGTTCACATACACTTGGAAAGGTATGGATGCACCTCTCGGCTAGGGTTGCAAGCCGTGGGGCCTGCATGCTCATGTCGGTTATAAGAATCTCCCATTGTTCCTTGATTTCTTATCTATTATGTTCATGACTTAGGACCTACAACTTATCATGTTTTGGCTGTAAATTATACCTTACGAGGTTTTACTTATGAAATTCAATTACTTTGGTTTATGAATTAGTTTTGAAAACCTCGAGCCTTCATGTCCGGGGCCGCTTATGATTCAAATCTTATGTTTATAAGATCTTACGCTCATGATATCCTTTTTTATAATTTACTAGCACATTTTACTTACCTTACATACTCAGTAAATTTCAAGTACTAACTGCCTACTTCTATGATATATCATCTCATGATAGGTTCTGAGACCGGGACTCAGAATTCAACATTAGTACTCAAGTTCTCTTGCTCTGATCCAAATTCAATTTTTTCAGCCTTGGTGAGTCCTCATTATTCGTGGACATTAGTTTTTATATATGTCCCTTTATTATGACTTTCAGTTTCAAACTTAGGAGTAGTTGGGGTTGTTGTCCCATCATCTCATTGTATGTTTAAGAGGCTTTTCTGCATCGCTATGTATTAGATGGTTCAGCTTTTGTTGACTCGTGGTCTACTCTCTTTATGTCTTTATGATATTCAAGATTCCCTTATATGTTATGTTTATGACTTCCACTTAGTTATGCTCGTATATTCTATGTATGTGCCATGGCTAGGTTGGGACAATTCGCGGGTTCTAAAATCCGTGTCCTGATCCAAGGTCTATGCTCGAATCGTGAAAACTTGGTATCGCAGCCTCAAGTTTAGAGTGTCCTAGGATGTCTGAAAGCCATGTTAAGTAGGACTTTTCAAGGAGGAAGTGCAATCACACTTATGAGGAAGAGGCTACGTGATGTTTTAGGAAACTTCCCTTGTTTCATAATTCTATCTTGTGCTATGAAGTTAACTCTTCATCCTTCTAACCCGTGCATTACTCATTTGCAGAAATATGCCTTCCAACCGAGTTAAAGGAAGAATAAATGACAAAGGTAATGGCCACAGGAATGGCAATGGAGACGGGCATCAACTAACCGCACCAGCTCCAGTTGATCCCTTGCAAGAGTAGGTTACTCATTCTAAGTTCAGGGATGCTTTCGATGCTAGCATAGGCCATGACAACCTAGGTCAACCAACATGCTTTATGGGTTATGTGCACATGAATGGGAATGTGGCGAAGCTGTATAGGTGTGAGATTTCACTAGGATGAACCCACCTAAGTTAATGATTAAAGGTGGACGAGGACCTACCGGAGTTCATAGAGTGAGATCCAGATTAAGGCATGGATGATGGGGTGTTATGAGAGAAGAAACTGTAGGATCTAGCCTCCTATCAACCGAAGGGGTGGCTCATATTTATTTTGGCAAAGGGAAGGAGGCCGCGGAGTAGGTGCCTCCAATTGGTTGGGGTAAGTTTGTTACAACATTCCTGGATAGGTTCTTTCCCCGAGAGTTGAGGAAAGCAAATGTAGTCGAGTTCGTCAATCTGAAGCAGAATGATATGACTATTGGTGAGTATGCCCTAAAGTTCACCTAACTATGCAAATATGCTCCAAATATGCCTAAGTCGAGTAACATAATGAGCAAGTTCATAAATGGGGTCACAGATTTATTGGTCAAGGAGTGCAGGACTGCAAATATCGATTAGAGACATGGATATCTCCCAATTGATAATTCATGCTCAGCGGATAGAGGAGGAGCAAATGAAAGAGAAGGAGAAAGAGGCCAAGAGGGCTAGGACAAAGGAGCTTTGGTATTCTTAGCAGAGACCCTATGGTGTACATCGCCCACATCCCATCAGAGCTCATCAGCCCCAGCTGCATCATCAGTCATCGTTCCATCTAGACCAGGAGGGCGAGTAGAGGGGTGGAGTGTCAAACTTAAGGTTTAGGGAGCTGTCCAAGGAGCACACTTTTCCAATTTGTAGTAGGTATGGTAGGAACCAATCTTAAGAGTGTTTGATTGGCGTGATGTTTCTTTCGTGTGTGGAAGGCCCGGGCATAGACTCAAGGATTGTCTTTCAACCAGACAGGTGATGGTAGGGGGCCGTGCTCCAGCCACCCACAGAAATAACTAGCTCATCCACCTCAATAGGGCACATCTTCTAGTATAGGTGGTGTTCAAAGACATAATAGATTCTATTCACTTTTATATCGTTACTTGAAAGCAGAGAGCTTACTCGATAAGGTTACCGGTATGTTATGAGTCTTCCATCTTGATGTTTATGAATTGTTAAACCCAAGGGCTACATTATCCTTCGTGACTCTTTATGTTGCTATTAGTTTTGGTGTCAATTCCGAAATCCTTTTAGAACCCTTTCCAGTCTCTACCCTATTAGTGAGTGCTTCATAGCTCAACGGGTATACAAAAATTGCTCATCACCATTCTTCAAAAAGTAACCTCGGCCGACTTAGTGGAGTTAGATATGGTCGATATCAATGTTATTTTTAGTATGGACTAGTTGTATGCTTGTTATGCATCAATTGATTGTAGAATCCAAACTGGGTGGAGTTTCCATTTCTAGGTGACCAGTCCTGGAGCGAAAGGGTAGTTTAGTAGTGCTCGTAGGGCACCTCTGCCCCTACCTTAAGGCCAAGAAGATGATCTCTAAGGGTTGTGTATGTCATCTAGTTCGAGTTAAGGATTATACGTCTGGGACCCTAAATCTTCAGTCAGTTCCTGTTGTATGTGAGTATTCAGAGGTATTCACAGATGATCTAATGGGTTCCTCTAGCCGGAGATTGACTTTTGGTATTGACCTTCTCCTTGATACATGGGGTCCATCCATTCCTTCTCCTTACAAAATGGCTCCAGCCGAGCTTAAGGAGCTGGAAAGATCTATTAGATAAGGGTTTCATCAGGCCTAGTAAGTCTCCATAGGGTGCTCCTATTCTCTTTGTTCAAAAGTAGGATGGTTCTCTTTGGATGTGCATTGATTATCGATAGATAAACAAGGTCACAACTGCACAATGTATCCCCTCCCCAGATTGATGACTTGTTTGACCGACTTTAAGGTGCCATGCTTTTCGAAGATAGACCTCAGATCTGACTATCACCAGCTCAAGGTTCGGGAGAGTAACATTCTAAAGACAATTTTCAGACTCGGTATGGTCATTATGAGTTTGTAGTTATGTCTTTGGACTAACAAATGCTCCTGTAGGTTTCATGGATTTGATGAATGTGGTGTTCAGGTAAAGTATTTCAATATGTTCATCATTGTCTTCATAAATGATGTCCTCATATACTGTTGGATTTGAGGAGGAGCATGTCATTCCTGTGAGGATTGGTGTTGGTACACTTAAGGATTGCCGCTGTTTGGTAAATTCAAATAGTATGAGTTTTGGTTGAACTCAATGGCACTTTTAGGTCATGTGGTGCCTAGTGAGGGTATGCGTGACTGTCTGAAGATTGACGCGGTGAAGAATTGGCTTAAACCTGTTAGCCCTATTGATATGAGAAGCTCAGGTTTAGTTGGCTACTACAAGAGGTTTGTATAGGTATTTTCATCCATTGCAACAATTTTGACTATGTGTAATGAAAAAGGTCAAATTGTAGTGGTCAGATACTTGTGGGAAGAGTTTCAAGAGTTAAAGACTCGAGTCACTTCAGCTCCATAGATGGATTTGTTGTGTATTGTGATACTTCTTGGATTGGCCTTGATGTGTGTTGATGAAGAATGGAAAGGCTGTTTATGTCTCTCGGATAGCTTAATACTCATAAAAGGAATTACCCACGTATGACCTAGCATTGACAAAGGGTGGCATTTTCCTTGAAGATTTGGAGGAACTTTTTGTATGGGGTGCATGGATGTATTCATGGACCACAAGAGCCTTCAGTATGTTTTTACCAAGGATCTCAATTTGCGGCAAAGGAGTTGGCTAGAGCTTCTCAAGGACTATGACATGAGTGTCTTTACCATCTCGGCAAGTCCAACAATGGCAGGAATTCTCTTAGTAGGCTTTCCATAGAGAGTGTATCCCATGTTGAGGATGAGAGAAAGGAGTTGGTGAAGGATGTCCATAGGCTTGCTCATTTAGGAGATCGTCTTACAAATTCAACGAATGGTGGTGTTATTATTCAGAATGGGTCGGAATCTTCATTGGCATGCAAGTTATGTCAAAATGAGGATCCTATCTAAATAAAGTTTAAGAAAGCTATCCGGAATTAGAAAGTGGAGATTTTCACCTAAGGGGGAAATGGTGTGCTCCAATATCATGGCCAATTGTGTGTTCCGACTATAGATGACTTGGAGAGGGATGTTCAGAGAGGATCACAGCTCTCAATACTCTATCCATCCAAGTGCCACTTATGATGTACTGTGATCTACACGAAGTCTATTGGTGGAATGGCGCAAAGAAGGGATACAAAAGCGTAATTTGTGGCTAAGTTTCCGAATTGCCAACAAGTAAAGGTTAAGAATCGTAGACCAAGGTCTGCTTCTGGGACATTAGTTATTCCTACATGGAAGTGGGAAGATATCAACATGGACTTCATTATAGGGCTGCTCTGTACACGCCGCGCATGATTCTATATGGGTGGTCATTGACAAAGTTGACCAATCAAGACATTCCATCGGGTCAAACTACGTGATTCAAATTGAGGATTACCTCAGACTGTACATGCGGGAGTTAGTTCAGTTGCATGGAGTTTCATTGTCTAATCATGTCATATAGGAGTACTCAGTTCACTCCTCTCAGTTTTGGAGATTGTTTCAGAGGGGCCTTGGTACTGTGTGAAGCTTAGTACAACTTTTCACCGTAGATAGACGCATGTCGTGCGGAGCGAACTATCTGTAATTTTGAGGAAATGTTTAGAGCATGTTTGATTAATTACAAGGGTAGTTGGGATGATCACTTGCCTCTCATCGAGTTTTCCAATAACAACAGTTATCGGTCCAGCATTCAAATGGCTCCATTTGAGGCTCTCTATGGGTGTTGATGTAAATCGCCTATTAGATGGTTCGGCGTGTGGAGGCTGCGCCAATAGGACTAGATTCAGTTCATGAGGCTATGGAGAAAATTCAACTTATTAGGTAAAGGCTGAAGACAACTCAAAAGTCGACAGAAACTATATGCAGATATTAGAGGAGAGCTGAGTTAGAGGTCAGCACTGGGTTTTTCAAGGTGTCTCCTATGAAAGGATTTATATGTCTGTAAGAAAGTGAATCTTAGTACCCGGGATATGTTGGTCCTTATAGGATTCTGAGGCGAGTTCGCAAGGTGTCTATGAGTTGGAGCTACCAATGGAGTTAGCTTTGGTGCATCTAGTTTCCACGTGTCCTTACTAAAAAGTGCATTGGTGATCCACTCTTTAGTTGTTCCAAACTTGAGAGCATTGGGTGTGAAGTATAGCCTTACCTATGAGGAGGTTCCGATTGAGATCCTTGATCGTCAGGTTCGGAAAGTTGAGGAATAAGGAGGTAGCTTCTGTTAAGTATTGCCTATGGAGAAATCACTTTTGTTGAGGGAGGCCAGGCTTCAAGCACTATGATGGCTAGGATACCTGCATCTTTTTCCTCTCTGGCCTAATTCCAGCATGAGGCATTAGTTTCCTCCTTAGTAATCTACAGTTTTTTGTGATACGTTCATGTCTCCTAGTTCCTTTCTATGTCATAGTACACTTGTATGTTTTATGAATTTAGTTTATTATATATCTCAATCCGGGAGTCGGGCCAGCTCCATTAATTTTTTTTAAGCTATGGTTATTCGGGCTTGGTTTGCGCTTCCTTCCTATCCTTACAGTATACTTAATCTACATTCGAGGATGAATGTTCCCAAGGGAGAGATAATGTAACACCCTAAAATTCCCTAATATTAGACCCAAGACTCGTGAGTTGAGATATTTGAACGCCTGCACTGGGGCTAAGTTTGAATTGTTCTAGGTATGTATAAACCCGAGCCTGATTAATTTTATGGAAACTAGGTGTTAATATTATTAATTCTTAAGTGTGAGAAGTCTATTGGATACAAATTCAGGTCATAAGGAACCTCTAGCACAAAGTTGAGTTGAGATCCTTCTTACCGGTTGAATTTTCGTATAAGTTCTTACAAGGGTCAACTTCAATGACCATAACCCCCATTTTACAAAAGTGTTTTAGGGTGATTCAATACATAAGCATTGAATCCCTTGAGTCTTCTTTCAACGCATCCAACCTTGCATCAATCAGGAGTTCAGAGAAAATTATGAGTAGTTTAGTGAAACGGATAAAAAACCGCACTGCATCACGCACGATTAATCGTGTGAGTCGTTAATTCACCTAACGAATCATTAGGTGATCTTTCAAGTGGAAAAAAATTGGTAGAAAACTTTTTGTTTTATGAGTCTTGACGGCTTGTGAAGTGATTCGCCGAAGTTACATGACAAATTGTTAAGTGAGGTGCTGTGAAAATACGAAAGTTGGAAAATGTCTCCAAGTGGGAACGAGTGATTTTAACAACCCATTATGGGACTACTAGATTGTTGGGTGTTCCATTAGGTCTGGCTGATCCCACTTTTCAGCCGAGTTTATTATGGGCATTTTCGTGAATTTTAAGTTCCTAACTCCTAAACTAAATCATTTTAATTCCTAAATGGGTGTTTTAAGGGGTTTTATTCATCCTAAACTCTGATTCTACTCCTAACATCTCTACGTGAAGATCAAATCCCCTCAAGAGAAGCTAGGGTTATTCATCAATCTTCCCCTCAATTCCCTTAGGTCTCCAATCCCGTGAAAGACTTTTTAAGTCTGCATGTATGGTCATGAATGGGGGAAATTCTTCCATCCTCATGGCCAGTTTCATCTCTATCTCATGATTCCAAGTCTCCAAGAATGATTTATTGAAATTTATTAGACTTAATTATCATGAAATCTCTTATGATATATTCGAGTGAGCGATACAAGACTATACTATAGAGAGACTAACCTATATGTAACCACATGAGCTAAACATTGAGTCCAAAGTATACCCCCATCGGAGAAGGCACACTATACCTTGCTAAGGTATAGTTGAACTGGGTGATCACTGTCTGATGGCCTTCGGGCTAAAAACCAATGGTGGAAACGTAGTTCTAGGAACTCGCATGCGCCGAACCCCAGCCCCAATTCTACAAGTCCCACTCCCACCGGAAATTTCTATGACTACTAGGATGATAACTCAAACCCGATATCCTAAGACTTAAGTCAGGAATAACTTATCTGGAAGTAACCAGGGAGTCTTAAGGACTTGATAACTGAAACTAAGAGTTCTAAGATGGGCAAGAGCTTCTTTAGCTGAAAGCGTCATAATCGTCTGTAAAACAATCTCTAACAACCGATAACCGAGACTACGAGTTTCATCAACTCCCAAGAGACCGAGTATAGCCAAACTGATTAGCTAACATTTTTTGTAAGATACTGAAGAGGCTAAGTACTGACTAAGACTAAAACAATTAATAAATCTACTTTTGGATAATCTAACTGTACTATTATGTTGATTACAAGAACTACGAATCAAGCAAGATTTGTATCTGGAAAAATTGTGCAAAACTCTTCAAATCACATTTATAGACTATGGATAAACACACATGGAAAGAGATATCAACATAAAGTATAACTACCCGCAACTCTCTTGAAATCATGGAAATTATAACAAGAAGAAAATTCGTAATCTAACTGAAAAACAACCCTAACATTGATACAAAAGGGCTAGAATTGATAAAGATTTTAGGAACGTTTTTGGGGCACAAGGGAAGAGCAATTCCCTTTTATCGAAATCCCAAATACCTAGAGTAGAAATTCTTGGAAGAACTCAAGAATATTCAAGCCCTAGATTTAGCTCTAAGAATAACCCAGTCTGAAGTTCTTCGTACCGTTTCTAGGTGATTGTGAGAGAAGTAAGGGGGAAATATTTACTAACTCCCCTTAATCCCCTAAAATAACCCCAAAATGATACACTTTAGGATTTAAGAGCTTAGGAATTATGAAAAAACCCTACTTTAAAATCAATACGGAAAATTGACTTTGATAGTCCTTACAAGGGACTTCAAGGAGTCGTGTGGGGTAGGGGACACTCGTGACCCTTACTCCGTGAAGTCTACTAGAAATTCCACCTTTAACTCCACCCTCTTTGACCACGACTCACACCACGAGTCGTGAAGTGACAACACCAATCCCAGGCTGTATCCGTGGTCACCCCCGACCACGACTCTCTCCCCGTCTTCCATCCACCTCTGCGAGCCAATTTCACGATCAAGTTGCTACTTCACGGGTCACTTGATGAGTCATTCTTAGACTTGTGTAGATTTTTTCTATTTTCCGCTTCAACCCTCGGGGTGTGTTCTTGTGTTTTTTGGGTACATAATATATCCCTTGGGAACATTCATCCTCGAACAACATATTCTAGATAAACTTAAAAAACTAGGAAATGAACTGAAATCCCAAACCTGAAAACTATTTGCTGATTTCTGAAGGAGTAACTGACTCCGAACTAATATAGGCATAATATTTGATTTGATGCAACTAGGGTGAATATTAAAAACATGAATAGAGCTAATGAGTACTAAACTGAATAGAGTATTTTGGGAGGATTCAATACTTGATGTTGAAGGAACTAGAAGGGAACAAATGAGGGTATTTATCCATAATGCTTGTTTCTTATTCCCACGTAGCTCCCTCAACTAGTTGGTTCCTCCATAGACCCTTTATTAAAGGGCCCCTTGTTCCTCGCCTACGAACTCCGATGGCCCAGGGATTCAACTCGAACTTCTTCATAAGAGAGGCTCCCTTACACCAACACTCTATAAAGGAACTACTGAGATTGGATCATTGATTCACTTCCTTCAGCAATGACACATGAAATACTGGATGCAACGATGCTAACTCTCGTAGGTAATTCTAACTCATAAAGCTATATTGCCAATGTGCGTTCTTAGGAATTTTTAAGGTACCACATATCTCAGACTGAAGTTTTCTCTCTTTCTTCCCAAACCTCATCACCTCTTTCATAGGTAAAATCTTCGTATAAACCCAATCATCTATAGCTAACTCTAGCTCTCTTCTCTCACACCCGCATACAATTTCGTCTACCAGGCTATTTTCAACCTTTTCTTATAAGCCGAACCTTGCATAAGCCTCGCTGAATTGATTCTAGTCCCATAACGGTAGCTTTACCAACTTCGAACCATCCTATAGGAAATCTACAATCTCTTACCATACAGTGCATCAAACCGGGCCATTTGAATGGCTGGAGTGGTAGCCGTTGTTATATGCAAACTCAATGAGAGGTAGGTGATAATCCCAACTGCCCTTGGCTAATCACACAAGATCTTAGCATATCTTCCAAAGTCTGTATAGTCCACTCAGTGTGTCCATCCATCTGTGGGTGAAAAGTTGTGCTGAGTTTGTCCCCGGTGCCAAGTCCCTTTCCAAATGACTTTAAATGTGAGGTGAACTATACCATATCCGAAATGATGGACAAGGGGACTTTGTGTAGTCCGACTAACTCTCAGATGTAAAGTCTAGCATAACTTTAAATGAAATCGTAGGTCTTATTTGGTAAGAAATATGTTGACTTAGTCATCTGGTCTACAACCACCAAATTGAATCATGTTGTAAACGAGCACGAGGTGAACCCGTGATGAAGTCCATATTCAATGACTCCCACTTCCAAGCAGGAATACTGACATCCAGTCATACCCCTGTGTCTCGATGTTCAACCTTAACCTCAAGCAGGTAGTTTTGATACTTAGCTACAAATTCCCGCAATGTCCTTCTTCATGTCGTTCCACCAATAGATTTCGAGGTCACGATACATCATAGTGGCAATACCGAAAAGAAGAATATTTACAGCCTATGTGCTTCTGCCGCATTCACCGTCTCAAGTCATCTACATGTAGAACACATAATCTTCCTTGGTAACAAAGCACACCATCTCTCCTTTCGAGAAAGCCTCCATCTCTTTTCATAGAACCTGCCTTCAACTCTGAGTAGTAAGGGCTCTTCATCCCGCTTGGCTTAACCTCTACCACCACCGAGGATTCCGACTCCACTTTAGATTACAAATCCGCCTCTCATCTAAATCAACTAAATGCACTCCCACCGAGCTAATCGATATCTTTTGCCAAAGCTTCTTTTCTATCTCTCTTCGACATGAGCAACGCTTCCCCATGACCTCCTACTTAAGGCATCAGCCACCATTGGCTTTGCTCGGGTGGTATATCACACTCATGTCATAATCTTTTAATAATCTCCACTCTACCTTCTTTGACGAAGGTTCAAGTCCTTCTAATCAACACATATTGAAGGCTCAGGATCAAGTGAAAACATCAACGTGAACTCCATAAAGGTAATGTCTCTTCATCTCTCAAATAAAATACCATCGCCGCCAGCTCAAGATCATTAGTTGGGATAGTTCTTCTAATGAATCTTGAGTTGTCTCAGAAATATAAGCTATCACCTTACCCCGCTACATCAAGATGTGCAATCAAGGGCCAACTCGGTAAGAATCAAAAGAAACTACAAACCCATCTGTTCCTTCTGGCAATGTCAAAATCGGAGTTGTAGTGAGTTGGTCTTCAACTCTTGGAAACTCTTCTCACAAGCATCCGACTACCGAGACTTCAACTTTTTCTGATTCATTTTTGGTGAAAGAGAATGCAAAATGGAAGAAAACCATTCTACAAACCATCAGTAAATACCGGCTAGACCCAAGAAACTCCTGATATCTGATAGGGAAGTGGGTCTTGACCAATCTTTTACTCTTGCTATCTTTTTGAGGATCTACCCAATACCCTCACCGGTGACCATAAGGAACGATGAAAGCTACCGAGTTTAATCGCACTACACTTATTAAATTTAGCGAACAACTGATGGTCTCTGAGAGTCTGCAACACTATCCTCAGGTGGTTGGCATGATCCTCCTCATCCCTAGAGTATACCAAGACGTCATCTATGAATACAATGATGAACTTGTCCAGATACAAACAATACCCCGGTTTCATCGATCCATTATACTACAAGAGTATTGGTTAGTCCAAAAGACATAACCATGAATTCAAAGTGACTATACCGAGTTCTGAAAATTGTGTTCGAAATGTCATATTCCTTGACCCCGAACCGGTGGTATCCTAATCCCCAGGTCTATCTGGAGAAGAAACTAACTCTCTCGGGCTAATCGAATGTTGTTATTCTGGGCAGAGGATGCCTTTGTTCTTAACTATACTTGGTTCAGTTGATGGTAGTCGATGCACACTCGAGGTAACGCTCTTCTTCATGGAAGAGGGTGGATGAATGATATTGGACAAATTAAGATTCTAAAAGTTAGAAGATGAGAAAGAGGAAGAAATGATTCTCTTAAAAGAGAAGAAATAAGAAATAGTGAATCAACTAAGAAGAAGAAGAAGAAAAAGGGGGGAGGGAACTCAAACAAGTAATCTTACTAATGAAGAAATCCAAGCTATAGTTCGTAGGTAGAACAAAAAGGGCATAAAACCAAAGAGAACATACAAAGGTATCCACAAGCCCCAAGACTCAACTAATATATTAAATCAAACTTAGTAAATGGAAGAGAAAGAACCCTTTATATAAAATCCTAGAAGGGGCTAGTCAAAGACTCAATTAAAAGAAATTATATTCCTTAGGGACATAGAAGTGTAATACACCAAATACCCTAATATCATACCGAGAGTTGAAATGGAGAAAAATAGGTTTTTCTGCACCAAGTCACGTGACAAGTCGTCTAGTAATCTGTCAGAACACCACGTCAAAGTTAAGTGACTCATGGGGAAAGGCTAGAACTTGCTGGAAAATTCCCGTCTAGGTGACCACGGATAGACCATGAGTCGTAGTCAACCCCATGATCTCATAGGTTACCCATGGTCAATGGCAGTTGAAGGATGGAGGAAGAGCAAGAAGTGTACCTAATGACTAGTCAAATATGAGTCGAGTCAATGCCACGATTCATTCGGGTCGTGGTCGCCAGCTTGGTTATAGATTAAATGTTTTTGGAAGTGAAGGTGGACCTGAGTAGAAAGCACGAAGTCGTGGTCATCGGGCAACGACTTGTCCAGTTCTCCATTGGGACTGGCATTTTGTTTTTCCCGGTGAGTTTATTAAGGGCTTTTCCATAATTCCTATGTTCTTAAGGCCTAAACTACGTCATTTTAAACTCTTTAATAGAGTGTTTTAGGAAGAGTTAAGTCATTCTAAGCCTATCCTAATTCATGCATGCATGTTTAGAGGGTTTAGAAGGTGATCAAACCTAGTCTTTCAAAGTTCTTCCTCAATTCTCTTTGGGAAATCAAGCAAAGTTGTGAAATCAGAATTCTTCGTGTATGTAAGGCTATAAATTGTTCAATAGTCTACACTCATGCCCAATTCCCTCCTCAATTCATGGTGTTCTAATTGACTAATCTATGGGGTTTACCCAATGTGTGAATTTCCTAAGCTTCAAGCATGGGTATGATATAATGTTTTGAATGTTGGATTATGATAAATGGGTAGATTTCATGTTGTTTTATATTATAAATTATGTTTATCAAGTTTTCTAAAATTATGATGCCTATCCATGAAAGTCCATGGAAAGTTGAGATCTTATGAAGTATGTGTGTACAAACATGATGAGATGTTTATGAAGAAAGTACGATTTCGAAATACCCATGTCTATGTTCATGTTTCAAAGAGAACCAAAGGTTGATTTCAAGCATGTTAGGTATTGGGCGTTTCCATATGATCAAGTATGTTTTATGATTTCATGAATTAACTTACCTCATGGTTTTGTTGTTCAAACTCCTAATATTTTTCAATTTGTGGTATTGTTTGATCCAAGGCTCTTCATTTTATGATTCAGATTTATGTATACATGTTATGAGTCGCCTTTGTCACTAGACGATGGTCGCTTCATTGCAAAATGATGGGGAGCATATGCATATTTTTTGGGAGTACGCGCCAACGTAGGTTTACTTATATATTTTTTGGTACCTCCCTTGAGCTTCCCCTACCCCAAGGAGCCTTGAGCTTGATATCATTATCATGGAAGCGCCCTTAGCTCCCGATAAAGCTTTGACGGCTCGCCACGCCAGGGTGATAGTCGGACCACGGGGCTCTAATGTGTACGCCGCTATATGACAAGTCTCCCATTGTTCCTTATGATTTCAGTTATACATGTACATCACCCATGCATACTATGTTTTCAATATGTTTGACCCAACGATCAGTTTTACTTATGATTATTAGTTTTCAGCTTTGCGTCATTCAATTCAATTATGATGTTTATTATATTCATATCATAATTTTGTAAAAATCTCATGCTTAACCCTACTCTCAAAATCTTATCTGATTTATGTTTATATTATATGTTTAGTGATTTTACTTACTTAGCGGTTTTACTTACCTTGCATACTCGGTACATTCCATGTATTAACCGTATACTCTATATTGTATCATTTTATGATCATGTGCCCGATATCCACTAATCTCGCCGCTAGTCGACTCCCAAAGTTAGCACTTCTCAAGACGCTGGTGAGTCCTCATCTTGCGAGAGCCCTTCTTATCGCTGTATTTCTTCTTTTAGTTTTCAGACTATAAGTGGAGTTAGCTGGGGTCTTGTCCCATCAACTCGTCGTTGTTAGAGGCTGGACATAGTTTGTATTCACTTTTAGACTCATGTATGTACTCAAATGTGATGTTTAGATTTCTACTATGTTGTTCATGGTGATCTTCCGCTATCTGTATGGAATGAGTTAGATGTTATGTTCATGCCATGGGTTGGAGTTGGAGCCTCTCGGGGTTCTTTGTCCCGTGTCTCGATCCGGCCTACGTTTTGGTCGTGACAAACTTGGTAGAATTAGGTTTCTAGCGTCCTAGGTATCCGAACCGCATTAAGTAGTCTTTTCATGGGTGGAAGCGTGCCAATTTTATGACAAAGAGGCTACAATATGTTTAGGAAATGTTCCCTCCTTTCATGATCTAAGTCGTGCGATGAAATGTCTCTCTATCCTTCTAACTCGTGCTATACGTGTTTGTAGAATCATGCCTCCCCCGCAGAGTTAATGGAAGGAGAAAATAGAATGGAATTGGCCACGAGAATGGCAAATGGATTGGCACCAATAAAGCCCCCACCAGCCTCTGATGAGGAGCATTGTAACACCCTGAAACTTCCTTCTAGACCAGAATTAGACCTTGCAAGATAAATCCAAGAAAACTGTAGTAAAAATGCCTCGTAATGACCGAGACAATGAGTCGTGATCGCCTTCAACAACTTGTTGTGTCGTACTGGTGGTCAACCCTTCTTGACCAGTCGAACCCACAGGACAAGTTGGAATAACCTTATTTTTAGAAACAACGAGTCATCCTTTCACTCGTTGGTTCCCCAGCTCAGATTTATTCTCCAAGACCCCATATCTCGAACTCCACGCAGTCGTTGTCAAAAACAACGACCCGCTAGGGAGCCGGGCTGGGTAAGAAACCTAGAAACCCCTTCCTGTGGTGACGAGTGGGAACACGACTCATTGTGTCCCACAACGAGTCGTGGTCACACCCATCATGTCAACTTTGAGAATTTGTAGAATTTGTCCAATGAAGGTGACGACCGGAGCGACAACCTTATCATTTATTCAACCAACGCCCCATTGGCAAGCCTTCTCTAGATTTCCTAATCTAGTGACCATGGGAGGAACCAATGAGTCGTGGTGTTACCAATTTCCAGACCCAGTGATACCATACCCGGGCAGTAAGACCAACGAGAGGTCCCAACGAAAGTCGTGGCCTTCAACCAACGACTCCGTTGAGTGACCCGCTGTCTCCTCGTCGGCCAGTTTCCGCATTTTTAATGGGATATTTTTGTAGTTTCTCACATATATAGTCCTTAAATTACATTGTTTTAAGTATTATTTCAGAGAAATTAGAGGTATTGAATGGTTTTCCCTCATTCCCAACGTAAACTCTCCAAAAAATGATCGTACTTCTTCTCTCAAGCAAGAACTAGGGTTCTCATCGCTGTGAAATTCAAGCTTTCTTCAGGGATTCTACACCAGGTATGTGGGAATCCAACAAGGGAATAGTTCTTCCCTTGTGTCCCCAAAATCTTCTCTATTTTCTCATTAGTTCAAATTTTTGTGTATTCAAATGTAGAGACTTGCTTCCTAGACACTTTGAGATTTCAAGTATAGTATTTCATGATTTTTAATCAAGCCATTAGTCCCTATTTCTAGACATTTGTGAGAATTGTATATTGTGGAATGATTTAGCCCTAGTTCTCGCCTCTCAAAGAGAACTTAGAATCTTGCATCTTGGTCTAGTTTCCCGTAGCTTGATTTTATTAGGATTTGAGATTCTATATTGTTAGTGTTTGTGGAAATTTTAGTAAAATATATACATATCCAGTCTCAGTCAGATTATTACACTCCATGTTGTACAAAATGTCAGCCGATCAGTCAGACTGGCGCTAATTCTTGAGGTGTCGTTGATGCCTCCCACACAAGATTAGACTTAGTATCGCATTAATGGTTCTTTAGGCGGTAATGACACAGTCTTCCAAATAAGAAGCTCGAATTAGCCTTAGAACACCATTTACAGAATTCATCTGATAAGCACTCTCGGGTACTTCCGCATAGGTATTCCTTACTTCTAGTCTTTGGGCCCCGCTTTGAGAGTTATCAACTTAGTAGTCGCCTAGGACTATACAAAGGAGTAGAACTTAGTATCGAGCTGATCGTAGTTCCAAAGGCACCTGTGTTCCTAGAACCATGCTGCTATCATAGGTTATTTTTTATTGGCCTCATGGACCCAGACTTGTGATCACCCAGTTCATGCCTTTATACCCCGTCAAGGTATATGGGGTCCTATCGATGGGGTGTGTATATCGGACTCACGCCTAGCTCAAGTGGTTATATGTCGGTTATAGACTCTCCCACTAGTGAGTTCCGCCCAGTCTTAGATTAGCTCAATTCAGAACAGTTTTAGACTACTCATTTTAGATCAGTTCGGTATAGTATTTCATATTAGTATCTCAAATTTAGGGCATGTCTTCTTTTGACCATCAAATAGGGTCATTTTGACCATCCAAGATATTTCTACCTATTTAGCTTAGCATTTCAGCTGATCATTGCATGTCTTTACAATTTCAGTAATTTTATTCTCCATGTTATGGTTTCTCCTACTTACTTATATTCAAAGTACTAATGCATACCTTTATGTTGTATCATTTTATGATACAAATTTACAGTTCCTTAGTCCCAAACACTCCTGGCGACATCTCGCCTAAAAGTTTTATGTTGCATCGATGCGAGTCCTCATCTTTCTAGGATGATGATTATTTCTCTTTAGTCATATTTCTTTCAGTTATACTTAGAGTTAGCTGGGGACTTGTCCCAAGAACTCATCAGAGCAAATGACTGCATACGTACGATTCCGTATTTTCGCTTGTGTTAGTTGTATTAACACTTTATGATTTAGTTCTTCTTCATCAATTTTTTATTTTTTTAATTTGATAATTTTAATTTATTTGACTAATATTTTTACTCAGATTTCCAATGTTAGGATATAGACCATGGGCTGACTTGGGGTTACTCATGACACCCGGCACCGTGTCTCGGGTCCAGTGGTGTAGACTCGGGTCATGACAAGCATATATCCGATCCATTCCGTACAAAGTTCAAGCAAGCAATTCGTATGTTAGCTCAAGTCTTGACCACCTAGGTGAACCAGCAGGCAGCGCATGTACCTTAGAATGGGAATGCGCGACGGCAAGAGTCATGATTTTGAAGGAGAGGATGAACCCTCTAGAGTTTCTTAATAAAGGTGGACTTCAGGATCCACTTGAATTCAATGACGAGATTCTTAAGATCACCCAGGTCATGGAGGTGAATGGAGAGGATTGCACAATTTAGCCTCGTACTAGTTGAAAGGGGTTGCACATAGTTGGTTTAAATAATGAAGATAGTAGGGCGCTTGGAGCAGCTATACGCTTGGACGAGTTTCAAGTGTCCGCATTTCCTCAGGAGTGGTTCTTCCCTATTGAGATGAAGGAGACTGTGCGCTCGAGTTTTTGAATTTAAAGAAAGGAAAGGTGACAGTTCAAAAAGAGTATGCCTTGAGTTCATTCATCTGTCCAGGTATGCACCCGAGATGGTTGCGAATCGCAGAGCCCAAGTGAGCCCCAAGGCGATGCATGAGGTAAATGTACTAGACAAGGGTTGTTGGACCACCGTGCTTAACCATCACATTGACTTTGCTCGGATAGTCCTGTACGCCCAGCAGATGGAGGCAGTATAAATGAGTGAGCTGGAGAGGGAGGCCAAGAGGGCTAGAATCGATAGCTTTGGGTTCTCCTAACAAAGGGCCTAGTGGGCACCGTCGCTACCTCATTTGAGATTTTGAGCCTCGTGGCCTTTAGCACCATCCATATCCAAGTGTGATTAGAGGGGACGAACATTAGGCTCGAAGAGATAGAGTAGCAGCACTCCTCGAGACCAACACTCCCGAGTGTAGTAGATGTGGTCGGAGACATGTGGGCGAGTGGTTAGCAGGTTCAGTGCTTGTTGGTGTGGAAGCATGGACATATGCTTCGAGATTGTCTAGAAGCGAGCTAGACAGTAGTTATGATAAGGCTGAGGCCAGCCTCCAGTTCAGCAGCTCCACCGCACGCCCAACTCAAGAGAGGCACTACTAGTATAGTGGCGATAGAGCCAAACATATTTTATTCTAGCATCCCGTCAAGAGTGTGGATGTCTCCCCATACATAGTCACCGGCCCACATGAGTATTTCACCTTGATGTATATGCATTATTAGATCCAGGGGATACTTTTCTTTTGTAACGCCCTATGTTGCTAGTAGTTTGGAGTCCCCCAAATCTTATTAGAACCCTTTTCGCTCTACCCGCTTGAGTGATTCAATTATAGCTAGACGGGTGTATAGAAATTGCCCTATCATAGTTCTCTCGTAAAAGTCACCTCAGATTTTTATAGAGTTAGCCATGAATGATTTTGATGTTATTCTGCATGGATTATATATGCATGTCATGCCTCAGTCAATTGTAGAACTCAGTGCAAAAAGTAGAGTCCAAATTTCTAGGTGTCAATTCTATAGTGAAAGGGTAGTTCAACTATGCTTGTAGGTCGCTTCTTAATATTTCCTACCTTAAGGCTAGAAAGATGATTTATAATGGTTGCGTGTACCATCTAGTTAGGGTTAAGGATGTTATGGCTCCCAGACCCCGACTATCCAATGGGCCTACAGAGAGTATGTGAATATCCATAAATGTTCCCAGATGATCTACCAGGAATTCCTCCCTGAGCGGGAGATCGATTTTGGTATTGACCTTCTTCCATAAGCATCCTATATCTATTCCTCCTTACTAATGGCCCACTAAGCTAAAGGAGTGGAAGGAGAAGTTGAAAGACCTCTTGACAAGGGTTTCATTTGACCGAGTAAATCCCCTTTGGGGTGCACCAGTTCTATTTATACGAAAGAAGGATGGTTCCCTTTGGATGTGTATTGATTATTGGCAATTGAACAAAGTTACCATCAAGAACATGTCTCTTCTTCTCACTATTGATGATTTTCTTGACCATATTTAGGGTGCTAGTGCTTTTCAAAGATAGATCTCAGATCTGGGTATCATCAGCTCAGGGTTCGGGAGAGAGATGTTTTAAAGATAGCCTTCAGGACTCGCATGGTCATTACGAGTTTGTAATTATGTCTTTTGACTAACGAATGCTCCCGAATTTTATGGATTTGATGAATGTGGTGTTCAGGCCATACTTGGATATGTTCATGATTGTGTTCAGATATGACATCCTGATATACTCTCGGAGCGAGGAAGAGCATGTCGCTATTTGAGGGTGGTGCTACAGACTCTAAGGATTGCCAGTTATATGCTAAATTCAAGAATGTGTTTGATGAACTAGTGACGCAGGGGCTCATGTGGTGTCAAGTGAGGCATGCAAGCAGACTCTTAGGAAGATAGAAGCGGTGAAGAACTGGCCTAGACCTGATGGATCCACTGGATATCAAGAGTTTCATAGGTTTAGTTGTGTACTATCGAAGATTTGTTATGGGGTTTTCATCCATTGCAGCCCCCCGCTGGCTGTCAATTTGTGGAAGAAAGTAAGGTTTGGATGGTCGAGGCTTGTGATAAGAGCTTCCAAGAGTTGGAAAGACCCAACTCACCCCACTTCCGCATTGACCCCATTTGAGGTAACTGATGGGTTCGTGGTATAATGTGATGTCAAGGATCGGCCTTAGTTGTGTATTGATGTAGCACGGTAAAGTTATATCCTATGCTTCTAGGCAGCTGAAAGTTCATGAAAAGAATTACCCGACTCATAATCTCGAATTGGCGACAAATCTGCAGATTTGCCTTGAAGATTTGGAGACTCTATTTGTACGCGATCCATTTAGATGTGTTTCTGGACCACAAAATCCTAAAATGTATTTATCTAGAAGGATCTAAATCTACTTCAAAGAAGGTGGTTGGAGCTACTCAAGGATTATGATAAAAGTTTCCTTCACCATTAGGGAAAGGCTAATGTGGTAGAAGACATTCTTAATAAGCTTTCTATGGAGAGTGTTTCCCATGTAGATGAGGGGAGGAAAGAGCTAGTGAAGGATGTGCATCAGCTTCTGTACGGTTGGGAGTTCATTTGGTTGGACTCGACCGATGAGGAGTTATTGTTTAGAATGGGCTCTAATCATCCTACTGATGTTAAGTCTAGGCAAAAGACGAGATCCTATCTTGGTGAAGTTGAAGGAAACCATTTAGAATTAGAAGGTGGAAATCTTCTCCAAAGGGGGAGATGGTGCGCCCGATATCAGGGTCATTTGTGTGTTCCGGATGTTGATGATTTGAGAGATCAGATGATGCACGAGGTCATAGTTCTAGATAATTTATACATCTAGGTTCTACCAATATGTATCATGACCTACGGGAAGTCTATTGCTGGAATGTCATGAAGAAGGCATTGTAGAATTTGTGGAATAGTGTCCAAACTATCAATAGGTGAAGGTTGAGCACCAGAGACCAAGAGGTGTGCTTCTAAGACATTAGGTATCCCCACATGGATGTGGGAGGAAATCAATATGGACTTCGTCATAGGGTCGCCTCGCACCTGCTGGACAATATGACTCCATTTGGGTAGTTGTGGATAGGTTTACCAAAGCAACTCATTTCATGTCAAAACTACCAATTCAGCAGAGGATTATGCTAAGTTGTACATTCAGGAGCTATTTTTGTTGCATGGAGTGCCATTTTCCATAATATCAAATAGAGGTACTCAATTTACCTCCCAGCTTTGGAGATCGCTTCAAAAGGGACTTGTATCAGTCGTTTAGCACAAAGATTTCACCCACAAATAGATGGTCAGGCGGAGCGAACTATTCAGAATCTCGAGGACATGTTGAGGTTGTGTGTGATTGATTTCAAGGGTAGTTGGGATCATTTGCCTCTCATTGAGTTTTCATATCACAACAACTACCATCACATTCGTATTGGCTCCGCTTGAGGCTGTCTATGGGCGGAGATGTAGGTTTCCTATTGATTGGTTTGAAGTAGGTGAAGCTGTGGTAATATGTCCGAGATTCGGGCGGCATGAGGCTATGGTGAAGCACCAAATTTTTTATAAGAGACAGGTTGAAAATAGCTTAGAGTCGCCAAAAGTCCAATGTGAATGTGAGGAGGAGAGAACTCGAGTTTGAAGTCGATGATTGGGTGTTTTTTAAGGTATCTCCCCATGAAGGGAGTGATGAGGTTCGTGACAAGGAGAAACTCAACCCCCATTATGTTGGTCTGCACCGGATTGTGAAACGGGTTGGAAACGTAGCATATGAGTTGGAGTTGCCCTCGAATTAGCTTCGCTCCATCCATTTTCCATGTATCGCTCTTAAAAAGTGTTTGGGTGATCCAACTCCTCGGTTGTTCCGGTGAACAATGTCGGTGTGAAGGACAGCCTTAGTTATAAGGAGTTTCCATGGAAATAATCGGATTGCCAGGTTCGTAAGCTAAGTAACAAAAAAGTATCTTCACCAAGGTTTTATGGAGGAATCAGCATGTTGAGGGAGCTACATGGGAAGCCGGCGTATATGAGTGTCATGATGGCTAAATACCTACATCTATTCCCTTCGAGCTCAGTTTCAGCTTGAGGTATCAGTTTTCTCTTTATTACTCTAGTCGGTTTCATGTTCAGCTGATGTACCCAGTTTCTTTCATGTGAATGGATGTATGTGTGATCTAGGAATTCATTTTAGTCATGTAGTTCAAATCGAAGTCAATCACTCCGTCAGTTTTCAGCATATATGTTCAGTATTTGAGTATGATGATTGCATTCCCTGCTTTTAAGTATGTTTTCAGCATTCGAGGATGAATTTTCCCAAGGGGGAGATATTGTAATACCCCGAAAACCCTAAGATTAGACATGGGAGTTGAAATGAATGAAAAATAGGTTTTTCTGCACCAGGTCAAAGGACAAGTCGTTCACTGACTCATCAAGAACACCATGAGTCGTTAAGTGATTCGTGCGAAAAGGATGGGACTTGGTTAAAAATTTCAAGTTTGGGGTGACCATGGATGTGACTACGAGTCGTGGTCATCCCCATGATCCATTAGGTCACCCGTGGTCAAAGGCAGTTAAAGGATGGAGGAAGTGCAGGCAGTGTACCTAACGACTAGTCACCACGAGTCGTGGTCAATGCCATGATTCGTTGAGTGGGTCATGGTCAGTAGTTGGTCAAATATTAAATGTTTTTGGCAGTGAAGGTGATGGGAGGTGACCACAATTCGTGGTCACTGGCAAAGACTCCTCCAGTCCCTCGTTGGGATTGGCAATCTGTTTTTCCCTTTGAGTTTATTAAGGGTTTTTCCGTAATTCTATGTTCCTAAGGCCTAAACTATGTTGTTTTAAGCTCAGAATAGAGTGTTTTAAGAAGGGTTAAGTCATTCTAAGCCTATCCTAATTCATGCATGCAAGTTTAGAGGGTTAAGAAGGTGATCAAGCCTAGTTCTTCAAAGTTCTTCCGGAATCCTCTTTGGGAAATCAAGGAAGTTGTGAAATCAAAATTCTTCAAGTATGTAAGGCTATGAATGGGTGCAATAGTCCAGACCCATGCCAAATTCCCTCTCAATTCATGGTGTTCTAATTGATGAATCTATGGGGGTTTTACCCAATGTGTGAATTACCTAAGTTTCAAGCATGGGTATGATCTAAGTAGGTGCAAATGCATCCAACACTAGAATAGAGCTGCCACAACCTGCAAGGTCGTTGCGGATTGCGGATAGGCACCTGTATTTCGTAGGTGCCTCGAAAGTTATCAAAATACTGATAAGTGAAAAATTTTCCATCTTAGGCACAAGTGCACCTTAGAATCTTCCAAGGGAAAAAGTGGAAAGTTGTGCCAAAGGGAATGTGTAGAATTTAACCCGATTGCACATACCCATGTCATAACATATCATATCTTAGAATTGAATTGTAGAGAGAAGTAGTGAGAGAAAGAGGAGAGTACATAGTTCTTCTTCTTCTTCTTCTTCTTTAATATTTGAACTAAGTACACCATTGTTGCAGGTTTAATAATCTTGAATTTACTATTCATGATGATGACTATTGATGATTAATCTATGAGTATCATTGTTCATTTATGAGTAGCTAATTTACTCTCTAGGGGTGTGTGTTTGATGAGTGTTTAATTTAATTAGGTATTGATCAATTGTTCTTAACTTTAATCTAAATGCATGGATCTATTGTTTCCTCTAAATTTTAATTGAAAATTAGTTGTTGCAAACACTAATTTAGTCTACTTATCTTTCTTGAACTTGAGAAAGAAGAGTGAGATATGGGGTGAGGAACAATAATGGGGATTTGGAGTATGGATGTGTGGGGTTGACCTAGAGATAGTCAAAACCCACATCCCACTCCATTAAAGAGTTAAGGCTAGAGATAGCTTGACTCTTCCTCAATCTCGGTCTGGCTGATTTTTGATTGGGACCTTGGGGTTTGAGAAAACCCAAGGCAAAAACATCCTTGTGGTTGAAAAGCAAGAGGATGTACTTTGATCCATGCTAGAAACTGAAGTTAAGGAAATTGACTCAATCCTAGTCTAGTTAACACGTCATCTATTTCACATCCCTAGTCCTTTTCTATTCCTTGCAACAAATCCTTTGTTCATCTTAGTTTTATAAATTTGGGTTCAATATTGTCTTCCCCTTTTTCCCTCAAATCTTTATTTTATACATGTTGACAATTATGCATTCCAATTTGAGTTAGTTTACAACTTTTTATTTATCAATCTTGATTTTTTGTGCGATTTGACCTTGACATCCATCGGGTATTTTATTTTTGACAGCAACCGCTGCCACCTTTCTTAATCAGGAGAAATGTATTGAGCATTATCAAAGAAATGTCTTTGTTTCCAGAGAATTGAGTTGTGATTGCAATTTGTTGTTTGTAAGTCAAATTTTCTATTGCATCTTGGGTTGTTTTTATGTTGTTGTTGTGTTTTTGCCTTTTGTTTAGGTGTGTGAAAATGATTCACGCTAGCAATGCAAGTAGCGGGGATGGTTTAATGGACGGAAAGGATGATCTCGTGATTAATAATGTAGCTGGTGTCATTCGCCTACCATCCGCAGTAGGGAATATAGTCTTTCACATCACAAGAACCATGTTGCTTTTATTGCAAATGAAGGGGTTGTTCGGGGGGAAAGCTAGTGAGGATGCTAATCGGCACCTCCGGAATATTATTGAAATATTCCAATCGTTCAGCATTACCAACATGAGTCAGGAATCCATCCATTTGAGATTGTTCCCATTCTCTATGACGGGAAAGGTCACAGTTTGGTTAGAGAGTTGCCTCTCGGGTCCATTACATCGTGCAATGAGCTAACTGAAGCATTCTTTGATAGATTATTTCCACCTTCCCAGATGCTCCAATTGAGGGATAAAATTATGAATTTTAGGCAACTTCAGGAGAGTCGATTCATGAAGTGTGTCTCCGATTCAAAAAGTAGTTTACTAGTTTCCCCAACCATGGTTTGTCTAATGGAGTGTTTCTCCAACGTTTCTATAGGTCTCTTGACTCCATCAATAAATCAGTGGCCAAAAATCTTGCAGGGGGTTTAATCATGGACCAAACATTTGGCATGGCTAAGCCACTTCTTGATAGGATGACCAAGACTAATAGAGCATGGCACACTAGAGACACCGAAGTGTCCTCAAGTGGTGCATCATCCATCTAACTAGCAGCTGAACTAAAAAGGCGAGATGAAGAGAGTCATGAAACACTAGCTAAGATGATGACTCAAGTACAGTTGATGGCCAACTTTTTTTTAGGATCTGAAGCTAGAGGCGTCAACACAATTGGGACTTAAGGTCAAAACCCATATAAGGAATATGCTCCACAGCCAAGATATGGGAGTAGTGTCAATTCATGGCTAGCCAAATGATGGATTCTCATCAAGCATATCAAGGTGCCAATCAAGGCCCTTGGCGTCCTCGCGATGGGAATCAAGGTTGGAGACATCGAGACAACCAAGGATGAGGTGATAGAGATAACAGGTGGAGGAATTGAGAACCCAAATGAGATGGGGATAGATACCACAAAAGTGCAAACCAGTATATTCCACCTCATAAATCTCATATGGCCCCGATGTAGCTGGGTGTAAGTGATGTGAGTGGCTCCAAGATTGAGGAGATGCTTTCGAGAGTATCGAAGAAGGTGAAGTCCACTGATAGTGGTGTTAAAGAATTAAAAAGGGAGGTGTCTAACCTTTCCCAAATGGTGAGCTCCCATTCAGCCTCAATAAAGCATTTGGAAGCCCAAATGAATCACCTTTCCACCTAAATAAACCCGGGAATAAAAGGAGCCCTTCCTAGTGACACGATGTCAAACCGAAAGAAAGATAATCATTGCATGGCTATTGTCACAAAGAGTGAAAAAGTTGTTACTAATGCGGGAGATAAGCCCAAAATGGTTGTTTATTCCAAAATAAATGAAGATGAGGTGAATGAGGAGGTGCAAAGAGCACCTATTTGTGTTAATAATGAAGTGATGTTAGAGGAGGAAGGAGTTGATGCTCCCCCCTCAAAATAATAATGTTGATGAAGAGGGCGAGGAGGCCCCCAATGCTAAAGGCCAAGTGCCTAGATTCTCACCTCCTTACCCTTAGCGGTTAGCAAAGAAGAAAGAGGACAATCAATTTAGAAAGATCACTGATATGTTTAGCAAGTTGTTCGTCAACATCCCTCTGGTTGATGCCTCTCTCTAAATGCTCGGTTATGCAAACCTCATGAAGGAGCTTATGAAAAAGAAAAGAGTGTTTGATGTGCGCAGAGTTGAGGTTTCACATCATTACAGTGCTGTAATGGAATGTAATCTTGCTTGTAAAAGGGAGGACCCCGGAGCGTTCACTATTCCCTGCACCATTGGGGTGTATATGTTCTACAAAGCTCTCTGCGATCTAGAGGCGAGCATAAAATTGATGCCTCTCATGATCTTCAAGAAGTTAGGTTTGGGAAGTCCTAAGACTACCACAATGAGATTGCTAATGGTGGGAGGTTTGGGAAGTCCTAAGCCTACCATAATGAGGTTGCTAATGGTGAATTGTTCTATAAAATGACAAGTGGGAATTCTTGTAGATGTGTTGGTAAAGGTTGAAAAATTCATCCTTCCAAGTGACTTTGTCATGTTAGTTGTGATGTTGATATTGAGGTGCCCATTATCTTGGGGAGACCACTCTTAGCCATAGGGAGAGCTTTAGTTGATGTGGAGCTAGGAGAGCTAAAGTTTTGTGGTTGGTGGTGATGAAGTAATATTCAATATGTGCTAACCAACGAAACCACCTAATGAATGAAAGGTGATAGCAACGATGAATGACAAAGATGAGAAAGGAGTTGATCTTGATGAGGAGGACAAACCTCCAGATGAATGATAAAGTTGTGACGTGAAACAACTGTGCCCTAATGTTAAATCAAGCGCTTCTTGGGACGCAACCCATGTGTCTTTTAATTTGTTTTTACTTCACATTTTTGTTGTCTTTGTCTGTAGGTTGATTGAATTGAAAACAAGTGGAATAAAATAGGAGATGAGCACCTGGTGGGACCTACAAAATGCAGGTACCAACTTGTAGAGTACAGGTCAAGCGCAAGTATGGTCCAAAATGCCTGGCTAAGTGATGAGGACTTGCGCCTCACCTGCGAAACATAGGTAGATATCCGCAAGCCGCAAGTGTAGCATAGGTTTGAGGCGGTGTACCTAAGAAGAAAATGTGAAAAATTGAAGTGACATGCGTCTCACCTATGAAATGCAAGTGCAAATTCGCGAGACGCAGGTGTGCCAAAAAATCCAAGCAGTGCACTGGGAAAATTGAGGGCCACCTACGCCTGAACTGCATTTCATAGCTTCAAACATGTGGTCGCAAAACTGGCACAGACGTAGGTATGACTAGCATTTTAAAATGTTGATTGACCCATTAACCAACCCGACCCAGGTCTTTTGATCTTTTTTCCCAATTTCCAAAACCCATATTTGTGCACCACTTTCCCATTTTCATAACTCCTCAACCACCATTTAAACTTCCCACATTCCACCATTGAACCCACCATCAATTCCACCAATCGCTTCACCTTCTCCCCTTCTGTAAAACCCACCACTTATTCCATTTTCTACCACCACTCACTATCTCACTTACCAAACAAAAGCACCAAAACCTTGGATCGGCCAATTTTTAACAGAAGCTTTCAAGTTTCGATTTCAATCCTCCTCTCACTTTCTTTGGTATGTCTCTTGATTTTCATCTTTGTATCTTGGAAGCTTAATTAAATATGTTGATTGCAATGAATGATAGTTTATTATACCCCAAAATTCCTAAGATCAGACCCGGGAGTTGAAAAGGAGAAAAAAGGATTTTTTGAACCAGGTCACAGAATGAGTCGTCCTGTGACCCGTCAGGATGACCAAGAGTCATTAAGTGACTCATGGTGAGGAGTTGCACTTAGTTGGAAAATCTTAAGTTTTGAGTTATCACTGTCATGACCCTAAGTCGTGGTCATCCCCACGACTTGTTAGATCAATCGTGGTCAAGGTTGGTTGAAGAAAGGAGAATTTTGGGCAGTAAGGTAACGAGAGGTGACCACGAGTCGTGGTTACCAGTAAGACACGTTATGTTCCCCGTGGTGAGCCCCAATTGTTGTTTTTGCAGCATACTTGATGACTTGTGGCCACAAGTCGTGGCCAAGGACGATGACTCGTCCAGTCTCTCATTGGGACTGGCAGTCTGTTTTCCCTGTGAGTTTATTAAGGGTTTTTTCCTAATTTCAATAATCCTAAGGCCTAAATTATGTCGTTTTAAGCTCTGAATAGTGAGTTTAATAAGGGTAAGTTCATTATAAGCTATTCCTAATTCATGCATGCAAGTTTAGAAGTCTAGAGAGATGATCAAGCTCTATCTCTCAAGGTTCTTTCTCAATTATTCCTTGGGAAATCATAAAAGTTGTAGAATTAGATTCTCTCATGTATGTAAGGTTATGAATGGGTGAAATTGTTCACACCCATGCACAACCCCTCTCTAATCATGAAAATCTGCATGTTGATTCTATGGGGGTTTTATCCAATGCATGAATTCCCTAAGTTTCTATCATGGGTAAGATCTAAGCATGTTTCTATTGTGGAGTTATGATTCATGGGTAAGTTTTACAATATTTTCAATTATAAATCATGTTTTCAAGTTTTAAAAATTATGATGCCCATCCATGAAATTTCATGAAAGTTGAGATCTATGATATATGTTCGAGTATGTTAAGATATTTATGATAAAAATATGTTTTCAAGTTACCCATGTCTATGATCATGTTTTCAAGTGAATCAAGTATTTTAAAGCATGATTAACTATTGGGCAAGACCATATGCTTAGGTATGATTTATGGTTTCATGAATTAGCTTACCATATGGTTTTGGAATCAAAACTCCCAATTATGTTCAGCTTGTGGTATGGTTTGAGCCAAGGCTCCTCATGTATGATTTCAGATTTTATATGTATATGATTATTCAGCTTCATCACTAGACAATGGTCATCTTCATTGAAAACTATGGGGAGCATATGCATGTTTTTCAGAGTAGGTTCTAGTACCGAGTAGGCTAAGGGTCAGTCAACCCTATGCTTCAGAACTACAAGCCAACGTAGGTATGTTCAGATTTTTCGGGACCTCCTTTATGAGCTTCCACTGCCCCAAGGAGCCTTCAGCTTGATATTTATATTATGGTAGCATCCTTAGCTTGGCAAGGCTTTAGACGGCTCTGATTACTTAAGTGTGATAGTCCGGACCACGTAGGCTCTATCATTGTAATGTCGATCATATGACGAGTCTCCCAATATTTATCATGAATTCAGTTATGCATGTATATCATTCATGATATGTATATCTATATGTTTTTAAGAAGGTTTTTCCCAATGTTCAGTTTTACTTATGATTACCAATTTTCAGCTTTGGGTCATTCGAATCAGTTATGATATGAAGTTATATTTAGATCATGATTTCAGAAAATAGCATGCATGCCTTACTCCTAGAATCTTATCTTGATTATGTTTTTATGAACTACATTATTACTGATTTTACTTACTTAAGAGATTTTACTTACCTTTCATACTCGGTACATTCCACATACTGACCGCATACACTATGTTGTATCGTTTCATGATACAGGCTCCGATCTTCAGACTCAGCCCCACCACTAGCCAGTTTTCGGAGTTAGCATCCTGTCTCAGTTCATGTGTCCTCATCTCTTGAGGACCATTCCTTATTAGTTATCTTTATATTTTCAGTTTTAGACTTAGAGAGTTAGTTGGGGTCTTGTCCCATCAACTCATCAGAATTAGAGGCTTTTCAGAAATAGTGTATAATCATCTTTAGATTCGTGTATGTATTCTGATGTTATGTTATGTTTAGACTTCCTCTATGTTTAGTATGATGAACCTGCCTCATTTATTGATTGAGTTAGACGTATGTTCATGCCATGGGTCGACTTGGAGTCTCTCGGGGCTCCTTGTCCCATTTATCGATTCGGGCCTATGTTCGGGTCGTGACAAACTTGGTATAAGAGCATTAGGTTCTGAAGTGTCCTAGGGTGTTTGAAGTGGCGTTAAGTAGAGTCTTTTTCATGGATGTGAAGCATTCCACACTTATGACGAAGAGGCTACGAGACGTTTAGTAAATATTCCCTTCTTTCGTGATCTAAGTCATGCGATGAAATGTCTCTCTATTCTTCTAACTCATGCAATACGCGTTTGTAGAATCATGCCTACCTGCAAAGTTAATGGCAAAATAAATGGAAATGGAAATTTCCACGAGGATGGAAATGTGGACGGGAACCAACAAGCCCTCCAGCCCATAAAAACCATGCACTGGAGCCAGTTGCCCGCGCTGAATTTTAGGTAGCCGTTCAGATGCTAGCATAGGCCTTAACTGCCTAGGTTAATTGGCAGGTGGTAGCGCATGTACCTCAGAACGGGAATGCATTGGTAGCATGAGTCAAAGATTTTCTATGAATGAACCCTCCAGAGTTTCTTGGGTCAAAGGTGGATGAGGATCCACATGATTTTATCGACAAGATTCTAAAGATCACCTAGGTTATGGGGGTGACTGAAGAGGAGTGCACTGATTTAGCCTCATACCAGTTGAAGGGGGTTGTGCACATTTGATTCAAATAGTGGAAGGATAGTAGGCCTGTTGGAGCAGGCCCTATCAGTTGGGATGAGTTTCATCCCACCTTTCTAGATCGGTTCTTCCCTCATGAGATGAGGGAGCTGAAAGCGGACGAGTTTGTGAATCTAAAGAAAGGAAAGATGACAGTGCATGAGTATGCCTTAGAGTTCACTCGTCTGTCAAAGTATGCACCAGAGTTAGTGGTTGATTAAAGAGCTTGAGTGAGAAGGTTTGTACATGGTGTGGCAGACTACCTGGAAAAGGATTGTAGGACTGCTATGGTTCATCATAATATGAACTTTCTTCGAATGGTTTTGTATGCCCAACAGATAGAGGCAGTTCATCTGAGAGAGAGAGAGAGGCCAAGAGGGCCAGGATAGACAGTTACGGGTTCTCTCAGCAGAGACCAAGTGGTGGGCACCACCAGCAGTCCCACTAGATTTCATCAGCCTCGACATCATCGGCTATGAGTGTGCTATCCAGATTTAGGCCCGACCAGAGAGGACGAGCATCAGGCTCTAGAGGCCAGAGCAGTCGGCCCACAGATTCCAGTATCCTAGTTTGCAAAAGGTGTGGCCAGATACACAGTGTTTGGCGAGTACAGGTGCTTGCTTCGGGTGTGGGAAGCCCAGACATATGCTTAGAGATTTCCCAGTAGCTAGATAGGGCCATGATAGGGGTTGACGCCCAATTTCCAGTTCAGCAGCTCCACCAGCACGCCCCGCTCAGTAGGGCGCATCTACTAGTGCGGGTGGTAGACAACGGCAGAACAGATTTTATGCCATAGCATCCCATCAGGAGTAGGAGGTCTGCCCGAACGTAGTCACTGGTATGTTACGAGTTTTCCACTTTGATGTGTGTGCTTTGTTAGATCGAGGGGCTACTTTGTCTTTTGTGACGCCCTATGTTGCTAGTAGTTTCGGAGTCAGTCCCGAAATCTTATTAGAACCCTTCTTAGTCTCTACTCCAATCGGTGATTCAGTTATAGCTAGACGGGTGTATAGAAATTGCCCAGTCACAGTTCTTTAGAAAGTCACCTCAGTAGATTTAGTAGAGTTATCCATGACCAATTTTGATGTTATCCTCGACATGGATTGTCTATTTTCATGTTATGCTTCAGTTAATTTTATAACTCGGGCGATAAAGTTACGATTTTCAGGTGAGCCAGCCTTAGAATGGAAGGGTAGTTCAGTTGTGCCTGTAGGTTGTTTCATTTCAAACCTTAAGGCCAGAAAGATGATCTCTAAGGGTTTTTTCTACCATCTAGTTAGGGTTAAGGATGTTATGTCTGAGACCCCGACTATCCAGTCAGTTCTAGTTGTACGTGAGTACCCAGAATTATTCCCCGATCATCTACGGGGAGTCCCTCCCGAGAGGGAAATTAATTTTGGTATTGACCTTCTTCCCGATACGCAGCCTATATCTATTCCTTCTTATAGAATGGCTCCAGCCAAACTAAAAGAGTTGAAAGAGCAGTTGAAAGACCTTTTAGACAAAGGATTCATCAGACCTAGAAAATTCCCATGGGGTGCACCAGTTCTCTTTTTCCAAAAGAAAGATGGTTCTCTTCGTATGTGTATTGATTATGGGAAATTGAACAAGTTACCATCAAGCACAAGTATCCACTCCCCATAATTGATGATTTCTTTGCCCAGCTTTAGGGTGCTAAGTTCTTTTTAAAGATATACCTCAAATCTGAATACCATCAGCTCAGGGTTCGGGAGAGTGACATCCCAAAGACAGCCTTCAGGAGCGGTATGGTCATTATGAGTTTGTAGTTATGTCTTTTGGACTAACGAATGCTTTTGTAGCTTTTATGGATTTGATGAACAGAATGTTCAAGCCATACTTGGATATGTTCGTGATTATGTTTATAGATGATATCTTGATATACTCTCGGAGCGAGGAGAAGTATGCCGCTCATTTGAGGGTGGTGCTATAGACTCTCAAGGATCGCCAGTTGTATGTTAAATTCAATAAATTCGAGTGTTGGTTAAATTCAGTGGCATTCTTGAGTCATGTGGTGTCAAGTGAGGGTGTACAAGTAGACTCTCAAAAGATAGAGGCGACAAAGAATTGGCCCCTATCGGTGAATCCTTCGGATATCAGGAGTTTTTTGGGTTTAGTTGGGTATTATCAGAGGTTTGTTGAGGGGTTTTCATCTATTGCGACACCATTCACCAAATTGACCCAGAAGAAAGTGAAGTTCCAATAGTCAGAGGCTTATGAAAAGAGTTTCCAAGAGTTGAAGACTCAACTCACCTCAACACCGGTGCTGACCCTGCCCGAGGGTACTGATGGGTTGGTGGTATATTGTGATGCTTCAAGGATCGTCCTTGGTTGTGTGTGATGCCTCATGGTAAAGTTATAGAATACGCTTCCAGCCAGCTAATGGCTCATAAAAAGAATTACCGGAACCATGATCTTGAATTGGCGGCGGTGGTATTTGCCTTGAATATTTGGAGACACTATTTTTACGGGGTCCATGTGGATGTGTTTACGGACCCCAAAAGCCTACGATATCTGTTTACTCAGAAGGATCTAAATTTATTCCAAAGGAGGTGGTTGGAGCTACTCAAGGATTATGATATGAGTACTCTTTACCATCCAGGTAAGGCTAATGTAGTAGAAGACACACTAAGTAGGCCCTCTATGAAGAGTGTGTCTCATGTAGATGAGGGGAGGAAGGAGCTAGTGAAGGATGTGAGTCGACTTACATGGTTGAGAGTTCGTTTGGTTGACTCGACCGATGGAGGTGTTATTGTTCAGAATGGATCAGAATTGTCCTTAGTGACTGATGTAAAAGCTAGACAAGACGAGGATCCTATCTTGGTGAAGTTAAAGGAAGCCGTTCAGAATCAGAAGGTAGGGATCTTCTCCAAAGGGGGAGATGGTGTGCTTCGATATTAGGATTGTTTGTGTGTTCTGGATGTTGATGATTTAAGAGATTCGATGTTGCATGAGGCTCATGGTTCCAGATATTCCACACATACAGGTGTCACCAAGATGTATCGTGACCTACGAGAAGTCTATTGGTGGAACGACATGAAGAAGGACATTGCAGAATTTTTGGCTAAGTGTCTGAACTGTCAAAAGGTGAAGGTTGAGAATTAATGACCTAGAGGTGTGCTTCAAGATATTAGCATTCCTATTTGGAAGTGGGAATAGATTAATATGGACTTCATCACAGGTTTACCTCGCACTCATCGATAGTATGACTCCATTTGGGTAGTTGTGGACAGGTTGACAAAAGTGGCTCATTTCCTACCAGTCAAAACCACCGACTCCGCGGAGGACTATGGTAATGTATACATTCAAGAGTTAGTTCGGTTGCATGGAGTGCTATTATCCATCATATCAAATAGAGGAACTCATTTTACCTCTTAGTTTTGGAGATCGTTTCAAAAGGAACTTGGTACTCAGGTCAAGATCAGTACAACATTTCATCCGCAAACAGATTGTCAGGCAGAGGGAACTATTCATGCTCTCGAGGACATGTTGAGAGCGTGTGTGATTGAATTCAAGGGTAGTTTAGATGATCATTTGCCTCTCATTGAGTTTGCATATAAAAATAGATACATCATTTAGATGGCTTCGTTTGAGGCTCTCTATGGGCCTAGATGTAGATCGCCTATTGGGTGGTTTGAAGTCATTGAAGCTGTGATGATAGGACCAGATTCAGTCCATGAGGCGATGGAGAAAGTTTAGCTTATAAGGGATAGGTTGAAAATAGCTCAGAGTTTCCAGAAGTGCTATACGGATGTGCGGAGGAGGGATCTTGAGTTTGAAGTTGATGATTTGGTGTTTTTGAAGGTATCTCCCATGAAGGGAGTGATGAGGTTCAAAAAGAAAGGGAAACTCAATCCTCGTTATGTCGGCCCATACTAGATTGTAAAATTAATTGGCACGGTTGCATATGAATTGGGGTTACCATCAGAATTAGCCTCAGTCCATCCAGTTTTTCATGTATCACTCTTAAAGAAGTGTTCGGGTGATCCATCTCTAGTTGTTCTGGTGGACAGTATCGATGTGAGAGATAGTCTTAGTTATGAATAGGTTCCGATGGAAATATTAGATCGTTAGGTTCAAAGGCTAAGAAAAAATGAAGTAGCTTTAGTTAAAGTTTATGGAGGAATCAGCATGTTGAGGGAGCTACATGGGAAGCCGAAGCAGATATGATGGCTAGATACCCATATCTGTTCCTTTCAGGATCAGTTTCAGCTTGAGGTATCAGTTTTTTCCTTAATACTCTATTTAGTTTCCATGTTTAGTTCATGTGTCCTAGTTTCTTTCATGTCAAAGCATGTTTGTATGATGCGTGAATTCTGTTTAGTCATGTACTTCAGTTCGGAGGCAGTCGTTCCGTCAGTTTTCAGCATGTATGTTCAGTATTTGAATATGATGATTGTGTTTCTCTACTTTTATGTATGATCATCAACATTCGGGGATAAATGTTCCCAAGGGGGAGATATTGTTATACCCCGAAAGCCCTAAGATCACACCTGGAGTTGAAACGGAGAAAATAGGATTTTCTGCAACAAGTCACAGAACAAGTCATCCTGTGACCCGTCAAGATGACCACGAGTCGTTAAGTGACTCATGGTGAGGAGTTTAACTTAGTTGAAAAATCATAAGTTTTGAGTGATCACGGGCATGACCACGAGTCGTGGTTAGCCCCACAAGTCGTTAGGTAAGCTGTGGTCAAGGTTGGTTGAAGAAAGGAGAATTTTGGGCAGCAAGGACAATGAAAGGTGACTACGAGTCATGGTCACCATTAATGACACATTATGTTCCTCGTGGTGAGCCCCAGTTGAACTTTTGTCAGTGTACTTGATGACGTGTGGCCACGAGTCGTGGCCAAGGATGACGACTCGTCCAGTCCCTCGTTGGGACTTCCAGTCTATTTTTTCCTGCGAGTTTATTAGGCAATTTTCCATAACTCCTATATCCTAAGTCCTAAACTACGTCGTTTCAAGCTATGAATAGTGTGTTTTAATAAGGGTAAGTTTATTCTAAGCTATTCCTAATTCATGCATGCAAGTTTAGAAGTCTAGAGGGGTGATCAAGCTCAATCTCTCAAGGTTCATTCTCTATTATTCCTTGGGCAATCAGAAAAGTTGTAGAATCAGATTCTCTCATGAATGTAAGGTTATGAATGGGTGAAATTGTTCACACCCATGCCCAAACCCTCTCTAATTCATGAAAATCTACATGTTGATTCTTTGGGGTTTTTAACCCAATGCATGAATTCCCTAAGTTTCTACCATGGGTAAGATCTAAGCATGTTTCTATTGTTGAGTTATGATTCATGGGCAAGTTTTACAATGTTTTCAATTATAAATCATGTTTCAAGTAATTATGATGCCCATCCATGAAAGTTCATGAAAGTTGAGATCTATGATGTACGTTCAAGTATATTTAGATATTTATGAGAAAAGCATGTTTTCAAGTTGCCCATGTCTATGATCATGTTTCCAAGTGAATCAAGTATTTTCAAGCATGTTTAAGTATTGGGCAAGCCCATATGTTCAAGTATGATTTATGATTTCATGAATTAGCTTACCACATGATTTTGGAGTCAAGACTCCCAATTATGTTCAGCTTGTGGTATGGTTCTAGTCGAGGCTCCTCATGTATGATTTCAGATTTTATATGTATATGATTATTAAGCTTCGTCACTAGACGATGGTTAGCTTCATTTAAAAACGATGGAGAGCATATGCATATTTTTGGGAGTAGTGTCTAGAACCGAGTAGGCAAAGGGTCAGTCAACCCTATGCCTCAGAACTACGAGCTAACGTAGGTATGTTCAGATTATTAGGGACCTTCTTTGTGAGCTTTCCCTTGCCCCAAGGGGCCTTCAGCTTGATATCGATATCATGGTAGCGCCCTTAGCCCTGACAAGGCTTTGGACGGCTCAACCCACTTGAGTGTGATAGTCGGGACCACGTAAGCTTTATCGTGGTAATGTCGGTTATATGACAAGTGTCCCATTGTTCCTCATGACTTCAGTTATGCATGTTTGTCATTCATGATATATATATATATGCTTTTAAGCAGGTTTGACCCAATGTTCAGTTTTACTTATGATTATCATTTTTTAGCTTTGGGTCATTCGAATTAGTTATGATATGCAGTTATCTTCAGATCATGATTTCAGAAAATAGCATGCAAGCCCTTACTCCCAGAATCTTATCTTGATTATGTTTTTATGAACTGCATTATTACTGATTTTACTTACTTAAGCGGTTTTACTTACCTTGTATACTCGGTACATTCCACGTATTGACTGCATACTCTATGCTGTATTGTTTCATGATATAGGCTCTGATCTTCAGACTCAGCCCCCCCACTAGCCTGTTTTTGGAGTTAGCATCCCGTCTCAGTTGGTGATTCCTCATCTCCCTAGGATCATTCCTTATCAGTTATCTTTATATTTTCAGTTTTAGACTTAGAGAGTTAGTTGGGGACTTGTCCCATCAACTCATCAGAATTAGAGGCTTTTCAGACATTGTGTATAATCAGCTTCACATTCGTGTATGTATTCTGATGTTATGTTATATTTAGACTTATACTATATTTAGTATGATGAATCATCCACTTTTATTTATTTAGTTGGATGTATGCTCATGCCATGGGTCGACTTGGAGTCTCTCGGGGCTTCTTGTCCCGTATCTCGATCCAGGCCTATGTTCAGGTAGTGACATAGTTTTCCTTGACCCATGTTTTTCTGCATTTCCCCAATGTATGCTTCTTCATGACTACGTGAACTTGAATTTTTTTAGGGTTGTGGTTGAGTTCAAAATTCTGCAATTAAATGGGGAGGAAGTTTTGATTCTAATACTATATCTGTTGTGTACACTCTTATGCTTTGAATTTTTTGTTGGGGCTAAAATTTGAGTAACCCATTTGCTTGAAATGCATGATTTTTCCTGATGATAGATAAGGTGATGTCTTTCTTCAGGGAAATCATCATTTTTTTCTTATGTGGTTCATAATATAGATGAAAATGTGATAATGTGGGGGAAAATTGTGAAATGTTGAACATGTTTGTTGATTGTAGTTGGATTGATCCCTTGATGTTTCTCGATGATTGACGAGGTAACGTCCTTCTTATCGGAAGTCATTAAGTGGTCATAATGGTCTTGATTGTGGTTCATATTATTGGTAGATCTTTTGGGGAAGTTTGAATACCCGTTAGATGTTGATATTGTTCATACTTGTTAAAAATGGTGAAATGAAAAACATGAGGATTAGGCATTATGAAGCAACTGCAAGTTGCAGATTTCAACTTGCGAAACGTAGGTTGTAATGTAGGTATCAAGCTAGGTTTCCTGTTCACTGCCCGCCTCCTGCGTTACACCTGTGGACCATGGATCACCATCTGCGAAATGCAAGTGCTAGGGATTTTTGCAAGGTTTCTGCCTCACACCTGCGGGCCACAGGTCCTAACCTATGAAACACAAGTCTCGTGCAGGTGCTGCCAGTGGTTTGAAATTGATGTTTCATTTTGTTTAATATCCTATCTCCTTTTGTTCCTTTCAATAGCCTAATATAGTTGTTGTATTTTAT
>JACEIK010004547.1:4851-21415 GCA_018107945.1 Datura stramonium | reverse complement strand
CTATATATATATATATATGTATGTATGTATGTTATTTATTAGATTAATAAATAGTAGGACGTCGCAGTAACATGTATGACTTTCATTCGCTTTTCAGTACAAATAAGCTCATTTTAGATTTCTCGATCCCCGACAGTCTTAACTATTTTCTTCTATTCAGAACTATCAGTACTACTGCTTATCTTCAGTTATGTTCAATTTTTGCTTTGCATACTCGGTACCAGTGGTACTGACGCCCGTTTGGGGCGCTGCATTACTTGCCTGCAGGTACTCATAGACGAGGAGTCGATACCTCGTGATTCCAACCAGCACATAGAGTCATCAGCTCCTATCATCCGGAGCTAGACAGCTAGAGGCTTATTTCTTTTCTTTTGTTGTACAGTATGGGTAGGCCGAGGCCCTGTCCCGACCATCTTATCAGTATTCTTAGAGGCTTGCAGATTGTATATTCCCTGTGGTTAGTTGTACCGGTCATGTGAGGTCGTGTGTATATCTTAGTTTGTTTATGATGGTCGTGTGGGGCCTTATTCAGTTGGTAGTGGTGACCTTGTAAGTCATGTAGCAGTTTAGCTCTTGTTTTCTTGATTCTAAAGCAATTAGACAGCATGGTGGCCTTGTCGGCTCGCATAGGTTCCCTTACGTTGATGTGGTTCTGGTTAGCTGTTGTGGTCGTATAGGTGGCTATATGCCTAGCCAACCGGGGGCTGTATTTACATCCATTATATAGCCTGTTGATTCCATGAATCAGAGTTAGAGCTAGGCAGACACCAGAAGTGCTTAGGCTCAGCAGTCTAGCAGTTCAGGTCCTAGTAGGGCACTAGGTGCAAGTCATACCCCCCAAGGCGAGGCGTGACAACTGCCCTTGTTTCTTTGGCACATATGGAGATTCAAGAGGATCAATTAAGTGTAAGAAGATCAATGGAGGTGTTTTAGTAGGAAAAAGAATGCAAGAGGATAGCATCCATGGCAGCTTAATAACATTAATAGACATAGATAAAGATTTGAAAGTTCCATCGAATAAAGAATTTCAAGATATACTCAAATGGGCTGCAATTTACTATTAAAAAGTGTCTTGTGATGGAAGAAGATTTCAAGTCCAATGAAGATATTTTTTTCGAGTCTTACATCTATTTGGAGGCCAAAATTAAAGTCCAAGAGGAGATGGAATGGGGCCCAAATCAGCCTCCAAATGGAGAAAATACTGCAGCATTTTTTAAATTAGTTTCTAAAATTATATTTAAGAGTTGTTTTATTCGATGTTGACTTCCTAGAACTTTGTGTGTGGCAGCTTTCTATTCCATTTAATATTTTGTTGTAATCTATGTTGACTACATTGTTCTAAGTGTGGGCAGCCTTCTATTTTTCTAGGGAATATAATTTCTTTTAATTGAGTCTTTGACCAGCCCCTTCTGTTATTCTATACAAAGGGGTTCTTTCTCTTCATTGTAATTAAGTTTTATTTAATATATTAGTAGCAGCCTTGTGGCTTGTGGAGACCTTTGAAGGTTCTCTTTGGGTTATGCCCTTTTTATTCTACTTCGAACCATAGCTTAGATTTCTTCAATGGTAAGATTCTATTTTTTGAGTTCCCTCCCCCCTTTTCTTCTTCTACTTCTTCTTAATTGATTCACTATTTCTTGTTTATTCTCTTTTCAAGAATCAATTCCTTCCCATTTTCTAATTTTTTTAGAGTCTTCCATTGTCCATGTCATTATCATGAAAAATGTGAATGGTGAATAAGGAGAGATAAGGTGGAGTAGAGTCACTAGTCTAGCGAGATGTTTGAATATTTTCACAATAGACATTATGGAGGTTCTAGTCAGTAAAGCTAAAAGTTGTCCAACCCTTACGCCTAGCCTTCATTATGACCCACAAGTCCCTAGTGATTCCAAGTGTAGCAACTCTATATTAGTGGAGAGTTACATGAAGGTCAAGCCTATGGGTATTTATGCACTTGATTATCTTTGAGAGAGTGAGCGTATTTACATTATTCTATAATCCCTATATGTGAATTGCATGAATATGAGTGGGATTCTCTCTTTGTGTGAGTGGCATCACTTCCTTAGGGTGCATTCTAAAATTGTGTTTTCAATTTAGAGGTATGAATAAGACCAGTTGTGCAGTGAATTTTAAGGAAAACATTGAATGTTAATTGTCAATGACTTGAGATGCTTATTGAGCTTGCTTTGATTAAATATGCCCCTTATTTTGAATTTAAGCAATATGCCAAATGTTTGTGACTATTAATTGAAGTTTTTGCAGCATGTTTTTGAGACTTTTTATTTTTCTTGAGTCGGTGTGAGATGTTGGGGTTGTCTTAAGTTAGCAGATGTTATGCAGCTCTTGTGATGTGGATGCTTAATTCAATTCTTAGTTGTGAGAGAATGTCTTGTTTGAGGACAAGCAATTGTACAAGTTTGAGGGTTGGATGAGTTGGTAATTCACCAACTCATTAGGATTTTAAGCATGAGCTTTTGCTTTATTTTCATATCAAGGAAGGTTTGTTTCTTTTCTCTTTGATTTTGCAGGTATTGAACTTAGACAAGGAAAATCGAAGAATTGAACAAAAAGCACTCTGCTAGAGGTGAGGAACATGTGTTCTGCACAAGGGCACGTGCAAACACAGGACACACTAGAAAGACGGTGAAGTGAACCTGCGAAATACAAGTGCAAATGCAGCCAACACTAGAATAGTGCTTCCCCAACCTACAAAGCAGTTGCAGCTCACGGATGGGCACCTGTGAAACGCAGATGCCACACAAATGATCAAAATGGTGACAAAGGAAAAATTGTCCAACTGAGGCACAAGTGCACCTTAGAAGCTTCCAAGGGCAAAATGGAAAGTTGTGCCAAAGGGAATGTGATGAGTTTACCCCAATTGTACACACCCACGTCATAATATATCATATCTTAGCATTGAATTATAGAGAGAAGTAGTGAGAGGAAGAGGAGAGTGCATTGTTCTTCTTCTTCAATATTTAAGCTAAGTACACCATTGCTGCAGGTTTAAAAAGCTTGAATTTACTATTCATGATGATGAATATTGATGATTTCTCTATGAGTATCATTGATTTATTTTCATTTATGAGTAACTAATTTGCTAGCTAGCGGTGTGTTCTTGATAAGTGTTTAATTTAATTGGGTATTGATCAATTGTTCTTAACTTTAATATAAATGCATGGATATATTGTTTCCTCTGAATTTTAATAAAAAATGAGCGGTTGCAAACACTAGTTTAATCTACTTATCTTGCAAACACTAGTTTAATCTACTTATCTTGCTTGAGCTTGAGAAAGAAGAGTGAGATATGACTGAGGAAACAATAGTGCGGATTTGGAGTGTGGATGTGTGGGTTGAGATAGAGATTGTAAAAAGCCACATCCCCACTCCATTAAAGGGTTAAGGTTAGAGATAGATTGACCCTTCTTCAAGCTTGGTATGGCTGATTTTTGATTGGGACCTTTGGATTTGAGAAAACCCAAGGAAAAAATATCCTTGTGGTTGAAAAACAAGATGATGTACTTCGATCATTGTTACCCATGCTAGAAATTGAAGTTAATGAAACTAAATCAATCCTAGTCTAGTTAACACTTCATCTCTTGCACATCTCTAGACCTTTTCTATTACTTGCAACAAATCCTTTATTCAACATAGTTTTATAAATTTGGATTCAATATTGTCTTCCCCTTTTTCCCCCATATCTTTATTTTATACATGTTGACAATGATGTATTCAAATTTGAGTTAGTTTACAACTTTTGGTTTATCAATCTTGATACCTTATGGGATACGACCCCGACACCTATCGAGTATTTTTTTTACAGCGACCGCTGCCACCTCCCTTAATCGGGAGAAATGTATTGAGTGTTATCAATTGTAAAAGAGAACCAGGAATGGTTCAATACAGAACAAATGGCACGACCCATGGTACGACTCGTAGGATCCCATCATGGGTCGTTGTATAGAGTGATACCAAAACATCAGAAGTTATATTCTCAAAAGCTAATGCTACGACTCTTGGTATGAACTACACCATCTTGGTACGAGTCGCACCAAGGAATCGTACCTATGAACCTGAATGTCACGACTCATAGTAAGAATCGTACCACTTTGGTTCGACTCGTACTGATGAGGCATAATAAGAAACTGCAGATAGTCTATTTTGATTGCAACTTCTGGAATTACATGTACTAATCATTCCTCCACAGGTACAATGGCAAGTGAATCAAGAAAGAATGCTCCAGACAAGTGGGTCTGAGAAGAGATAGCAGCCCGGAGGGAACTGAGGATGAGGCATCTATATATGAGCAGGAGGTAGATTCACCTGGTGGTTCGGTGGAAGAATACAATGTTGAGATAGATGAAACTGAAGAGCCACAAACCACTAGGGAATAGCTAAAGTCTCAAGTCATAGTCCCCTCAACCACTCCGGTAGCAGCTCCCCAGTCTGAGGAGGGAGATGATGCACAGCCAAATGAGTCCAGCAGTGGCTCAAATGCAGAAGAAGGGTAAGATGAGGCCCAATTTGAATAGGGTTCAGGTGAATCCCAATATGAGGAGGGGGCACAAGAGAAACATGTTGAGCCCACCTTACCTGTAGAGAGCCACACAATCAAATAGGGTGTGCCAGGTGCTCGAGAGATGTATGAGCAGGATCCATCCCTAAAATCAATGTTGAACCTAATAGGAGTATTCAGGATGAGCCTCGAATCTTGACTGAGGCATTGAATGAGGTGGAAGAAATTAAGATATTATTTGAGCTCTATAATTTTGGGTGGATGGTAAGGAACCATAAAAGCTTTAGTGCTGACATTTTTAGGGAGTTCTATGCCAATTACTTGGCTACTCTGGAGCATCAGACCTCGATTGGATAGAAGGTAAAGGACCAGCCCAGACTTGACAATGTGATAATTCAGAGGAGATCAATGGATATATTAGAGATGACCATTGCCCAAATGTTGTACGGTCTAGATTATCATGCTCAATCTACCACTACCAAGTTTGACCACTAGACAGAGGTCTTGAAAAAGGTCAAACAGCTAAGCGTAGAGGACAAGCAGCGGCATGTAAAGTGGTTGGCCAATATCATTGTTGAAGAGAAGAAAAAGGCTGAATGTGTGACTAGTGGCAGAAAATTTGCGGAACTTTATTGCAAAGGCTTGATGGACACTAGTCCGACATAGATTGGGGCCAACGGTAAATAACAACACTCTGAGCGTAGACTGAGAAAGGTTAATGTCTTGCATAATATCAGGGTATGCTATTAATATTCCTCGGATCATAGTTGAGGAAATCCAGGATCGAGCATTGGAATTGAGAACTACCATTCCATTCCCGATCCTGGTGTATAGGCTATGTATGGAGTCGGACTTAAGAATCATAAAGCATATTGATGATCGAGTTGGAGGTTTCCGAACAGCAGACATAGGCCTTATTCATGATGAGATGAACTCCATAGGCCAGGTTAGAGCACACAGTCTACAGTCCTGACACCGCAGCTAGCTGGAGGCGAGCATGTGGATGCCCCCACCAGAGTTGAGCAAAGTGGTGAGATTCCGAATACTAAGGTCTGGAACACAGCAACCACGCCGAACACATCATCCTCTCAAGTATTGGCCACTCCAAGCCAGGTTCCTACTGGGTATGTATTGGTGCCTCAGGAGTTTTTGTAGAAAATGGCCAAAAGGTTGACCATTTTAGAAAAGAAGGTCAATGTTATGATGGAGTTGTTCAAGCCATGGTAAAGGCCGAGATAAATGAGGAAGCTAGGGCATTGCACACCAGACTCGACAGCTTTGAGTATGACTCAACAATAATCTAGCTAAGATACCAAATGTGTAGGGTCTGAGGGATAAGTTGGGTACACTCAGAAGGGAGGTCACTGAGTTGTCATCTCAACAGCCAGCCATATTGGCGGCCTCGACCATCCCACTATTTGAGGAGGAGCTAGATATAGGTAGTATCTAGACCCATGAGCCAGCAGTTGGATATAAGGATAAGCGGAGGTCAACTACGATGGAAGAAGAGGAGACCCCTAGGAAGAAGAAAAAAAGAGCAAGGAAGGAGCACAGGCGGGCGATAGTAGCCAGTCAGTAGACTCATAACCTTCACATGTCAGAGTTAAGTGAGAGAGTGAGAGGAGCGAGGAGCTTCGCTATTATGCCTAGACAGCTTATGAGTGGCAAGGACCCTTCGGGTGAGCCACATTCAGTCCAGAGAACCACTGAGGTCATATAGGTGACCGAGATTGCTGAGGGGGTAAACACAACCCCCACCATCACCACTATACCACTGAGTGCGCTGACCATCGCTAGCGCCACGATGCTGAGGCGGAGGGTGTGCTACCACACCTACCTACTAAGGATGACAGGAGCGCCTAAAGTGCCAAAGGTATGTCTCTTCCTTGGTTCTATTATGATGCTTTGGGAACAAAAAATATTTCTTTCATGGAGGGGGGGTGTAACTGTTTTTGTCTTTGTCTGCCCAAGAGTTTTCATTGCCATGTTTCTTTTTTCTCGGGCATGCTATCTAGAAGAACCGACATATTTAGGATATACATTTTTGTTTTGTTTAATTAGAAAAAATCTAAGAGTACTTAGCAGCCAATAAAATGCACATGTATTTGAATTTTATAGCTCTTGAAATATGACCCCTTTTTATTTTTTTATGATTAGATGTGTGTATTTATACTGCAAAGCATGACCATTGTGGATCTTTTTGTGGCATTAGGATTTTAAGCATGATTAACTATAGTGTAGTTGTGCATGAACCAAATAGGTAGTAGTATGATATAACCCTGTGCTATGGGAGAGTGAGTTCTTACTTAGTTCAACACTGTGTATGTGATCTAGAACTTGCCTGGTTAGACCATCTTAGGTCGAACAATAGTTGGTTAGGAAAGGATCATAGGCCATTTCTTATTTAACCATTTTTATCCTAAATTCCCCTACCAAATAAAATAAGTATCCCTTGATACAAAGTTTGATCCTAAATTTGACATTTTCTTTGATTAGCCCATTCACCTTCCCTCTTGTTTATAATGAACTTATTTCGACCCTGGTCCTTCCCTGGACATTATGAACCTCAACTCAAGTAAAATGCCTAAGTTGAGGGTGGGTATTGTAGAAGTGCATAAATTGTGCAAGGGAGATAAAGAAAAAGCTAGTCAATGAAAAGATGGGTGTGGTGTGAAAAAGAAATAGAGAAAAATAAAAAAATAAAGAAAAAGGAGAAATAAGGAAAAATTGAAAGCCCAAGAAAATAAAAAAAAGAGTAAAGTGAAAAATAAACCACATCACAAGTTGAAAGATGAATAAAAAGAAAAAAGTGAGAAAAAGGTAGAAGTGGAACCAGAATATGTGTAGGGCCAAGGAGAGTGAGTCACTTTATCCATATTCACCATACCCGTCCCCAATCCTATATTACAAGTTGGATAAAAGTCCAATAGTGATCCTAACCCGACTGTCCGAAGAACCAGAGTAGAAAAAACGAGGCCAAGTCTATGGTATCACATATGCTGTGTTTGAACTTTTTTGTGAGAGAGAGTGTTTTGCTATTAGTCCCAGTTCTTATATGCATCTCATTATGAATGTTGAGGACTTAATTTGTTGTGAGGGTACATGGGTTGTGTTATAAACTGCCAGTTGTCTATGTGAATAACATTAGTATTTGCTCAGTTGTCTGTTGATAATTTGATGCCATCTCTAGATCCCTTTGTGTCATGGTTTGTAGTTGCATGTGTACACAACGTTCTCAGTTTTGGTGGTTTGAAATAAAAAGGGGGTTAGTCATTGACAGTGATCATGTGTGAAAATTGTTAACAAGTTATTTGTGAGACTTCTATTTTACTTTTTAATTAAGCGTTGTATGCGTAGTAGTATTTTGTTTTCCTGAGGACATGCAAAAGTTCTAAGTTGAAGGTGTTGATGTGTCGTGGTTCTACGACACTTTCAACACTTAAAACATAGAAAAGATGCTAGAACTTGGGTGTGTTTATACAGATATAAGGTTCTTTTACTGTATCTGCAAGGAAAGCTATTTTGGGAGTTGGATTGTGGAAAATAAGTGAAAAATTGCAGAAAGTGGTGTCTTGCGAGTCACAGCAAGAGTTGTACATCTGGGTACGAATCATAGCTAGTGTTTGCGGCTGAGATTAAGAAAATGCACAAGTGCGGACAAGTACTACTAGATACCACGAGCCGTGACATAATTGTACAACTCGTACTAGCGGCTCATGGTAAGAAGCAGAGAACTAGCAACATGACATCCTCCTACTACGAGTTGTTTGCACGAGTCGTACCATCCTTGTATTATCCGTAATAGGTGCTCATAGGGTGATCATCAGAGATGTGTATCTCAGAAGTTCAACTCATGTTTGATAGCCACAACTTGTGGTGGCATACCACGAGATATAAGGAGAACCATACCTAAGAAGTTCAGAAGCTTCTAAACATAGTACGGTCATCAACCACGACTCATAGCACCCTGCTATGATTTGTAGGTCATCCAACACAACAGTCCTTGTTAATTTAGGAAAGTATTTTCATTAATTCTAAAAAAATACTTTCCTTTTATTTTTTACAGAGATTCGATACTTTACATTGTAATTGTGTTTTTGGAGTTTAAAAAAACACAACTTGGAGAACAAAGTGCACAAGAGCTTTGAAAAACTTTTCATTGTGTTCTTGATTTTCAATGATTATTATTGCAAATGATAATTGGGTTTTTGTTCTTTCATCATTGTAAATCTTTACTCATGAATTCTTATATGTTTTCTAAATTTATTCTTGCAACTATGAGTAACTAAACCTCCACAACTAGGGTTTTGGGAATCATGGTGAAATAACAAATTAGGGTTAATACAAAGTCTAAACCAATACTGACACTTGTGTTGTTGTTCCCTTCATGTTAATTGTTTCTTAATGGTGAACAACATTAGGACTAGCCCGTATTCTCTACTTGCTTGAACCTAGAGAAGTAGAGATTAGAAAAAGGGAAAGACAACAAAGACTTAAAAGTATCAATTTTCAGTTAATAACTTGAGTTGCGGTCGTAGAAATGTTAGTTTTGAATCATTGATAAAGGTTAGTTGGAAACACTTATGAGACCTAACCCGGTAATTGCATATAGTCATCCAATAGGGGCAAATCAGTCATTTGAATGAATGAATTTTATATATTCTACAAGCTATGTATTGGAATAGATCACAAGTGTAATAATCTAACCTAGTTATGAATCCATGGGGAACACTTCCCTAGTTAAATTACATATCTCTGACAACAACACTATTGCACAATATTGTCATCCATTTTATTTCTATTAAAACCCCCCTTAGGTAATAACTTAACTAGAAGCTTAAATAATAATATTAGTCAATATCTTGATCATATTCCTCATGGGATCGATCCAAACCCTTTGTTGGGTTCTTTATTTGACAACAACCACATTATACTTTTTTTGAGGTGTAATTTGAGCGTTATCACCTACTTTGTATCAAATACTACTCCCAAAATATACATAGTGCTCATAATCATACTTGAAGCATGGAGGCTTTGCATGGGCTAGTTAAAATCATCTAAATTCATAAATTTCTTTACATATGCCATGAAAACTGTGCTAAAAATACAGCCATAAGGCAAAACCTTGAAATTCATGATATTCATATATAATTCGGTAAATTATGCTAACTTGAAAATAGAGAATCATGAGAGTTCTTCAAAAAAATCAAGCCAATCATAATCATGAATTACATTTAAAAGCATGAGAGATTCAATCCATAAAAGAATGTAGAGTTTTGTTTTTCATAAAAAGGTTCTAACCCTAGAAATTCATGAATATCACAATTAGAGACATGGGAGAATTGAATTCATGAAATTGAGATTGGATTTGGGCACTAGGGTGGAAGAAATTCCCCATTAATGATCCCACATACTGGGCTTTTTGATTTCTTAATTTCACATGAGACTTAGGAGAATTAGAGAAGATGAACTCTAACTTTCTTGAGAATACTTGAGAGTTTGATTTTCAATATACGGTGTTAGGAGAGAATTGTAGGAGTTTAGGCTAAGTAAAACCCTTAAATACCCCCTTAAGAATACCAAAATGACCCATTTTAGGAGTTAAAAGTATAAAAAATTACGAAAATACCCCTGAAAAATCACACTTAAAATATACTGACCAGTCATCATGGCCCACACCATGAGTCATTGGTTGTCACCACGACTCCTGGTGACCAGTCGTTACTTGCTTGGATCATTTTCTTCTTATCTTATCTTCATCCAACTATTTTTCAGTATGATTCGTTACACATTACCATGAGTCGTCCTATGACCCATGGTCAGTGGATCCATTTTAAACATTCTTTGAACTTCATCCAACTATTTGTCAGTATGATTCATTACACATTACCACGAGTCGTCACTTGACTTGTGATTTTCGGGGAAGACTTGATAAATTTTCTGAATCACTTGCACTTGACGGGTCTTCACTTCACCCCACGAGTCGTTACTGAGTCATTTGATGTTGTCCAACTCCGCTCCCAATATATGGTATTGTAAACGATCGATGCAAATATAGAATCCAATAAGGAGTTGGGGTCGAATCCTACAAAGACTACTCGAAGCTCAAACTATCTAGTGCTAAACAACAAAGTATTGCAAGATTAGAATCTATTCAGATCGAGAGTAATAGAATTTAACTATAACTACAGATTGCGCTAAGCTAGGGTTGTAAGAAATTATAGGTAATTCTAGGGAAGTGACCCCAATATTGGGTCGATCCCTATAAATCACCCAATATAAAAGAATTAAGAGAGGGATAAGGCTGAACATGCAAGTAGTTTACTTAGGCAACCCATGGGTATCTTTTAATCGAACCATAGGTCAATCTACTTCAACTTTGTCAAATTGAAGAGAACTCCCTTCTACCCAATTATTTGTTTGCCAATTTGGAATTCAACCTATGTTTAGGAGAACCCATTCAAACAAGGGTTATTCCTTGAGTCATTGTTGATTGATGCTAACCCAACCCAAATTTTCTCTTTCAAGCCTCATAAGGGTAATTGGGTAGGATTGGATGATTTTCATCAGCAATCACAAATTACAAAGCAAAAATCAATTAAATGTTTATAAGCCAAACTAAATTTTAATAAATTTGGATCACTATGGTTCACAACCCTAGATCTGGGTTTAGTTACCATAGCTAGAAGAAGAAGAAAAGAAAAATAATAAGACATTCTTACCAAAAGGAATTGAGATCATCACTTGATAGATGAGAATCTTCAAGTACAAAAAACTAGATCTACAATATACTTAAAACTAGGGCTAAAATTAGCTAAGTTCTACTCTCTAAACTAGCTATGAACTAAGGAATATAAAAACTGCTAAAAAACTACAAGAAAAATGTATTTAAGCTATGTCCCAGAAAGCCCATTAAATTTGAACATCGAAGTGCTAGGTGTGCAAGGAAGGACCATCCTTTGTACCATCCTTTACGTTTTTGCTACTGTCCCTTGACCTGTCGTCATTTGAGAGACAGATTTTCCTTTGGAAAAATGGCTCGTACTTCACTCTGAACTTTAGAAATCCCATTTTGGCCGAGCTTTAATCAAATCATCAATTGACGTACCGTCTCTTTGGAAGATGGTCCGTCCCTTCAACCATACTTTAATGACCCAATTNAAGAAAAGAAAAAAATTAATCACGACGCTCAACTAGAAAATAAACCGTACCGTCTCTTTGGAAGATGGTCCGTCCCTTCAACCATACTTTAATGACCCAATTTTCTAGGTTTATGAAAGCTACAGCTGGGATGGGACAGACTGAGGTATGGACCATCCTTCAAATAGACGGTCTGTCTATTGCCTCATCTATTTAGCATGTCACCACCCGAGTCTACACCATGGTTGTAACATGGGACTTAGACCTATGAATTTCTCCAAGCTAACCTATAGCATAGCATAGTTCTAACATAACAACAACTAATAAAGCATATTTGAGCGGAAGCTAACTAAAAAATAACTGATCGTTATGCATAAAGGAATAGTTTGCTAAAAACACTAACTCAAAGCTGAAACTACAGTACATTGTCTGAAAGCCTCTACCAATCTGATGAGCTGCTAGGACAAGTCCCCAGCTAACTCCAAAGATTGAAACTAAAATAATACTAAAATAAAGAAATGTAACTCCCGTTCTTAGAAGATGAGGACCACCATTGCCAGCTGATAGAGTCTAGAACATGTCTAACTGCGGGGCTGAGTCTGAATACCTAGAAATATATAATAATATGATATCACATATAGAGTATTAGTACTTGGAATGTACTGAGTATATGAAAAACACAATTGAAATCAAGAACATATTGTAAATCTAAGAAAAGACTGTACATAAAACATGGATGAACACATATACTGTGGTAAAGTACAATAACCCTATTTGAGATGCATGAATACTAATATGGTATGCTAGTCTAGAAACATTTAATGAAATACAAGTAAAATTGGTTTTAGGGTCATGTACATGTACTGAAAACTGAATCTATAATCATAAACTGAAAACTATAATTGACAAAAGCTATACTAAACTAAATCTAAAACTGTACTGTGGGAGAGCCTATTAACTAACAAACTCCAATGTGAACCTCGGGAAATCTGGCCTATAACCCTGATTGGAAGGGTGTTCATACCTTGCCAAGGGTAAGAATCGTGACTGGCGTAATACCTTGCCAACTGGTTTTTAGGGTCATGTACATGTACTGAAAATTGAATTTGTAATCATAAACTGAAAACAGTAATTGACACAAACTATACTACATTAAATCTAAAATTGTATTGTGGGAGAGCCTATTAACTGACAAACTCTAATGTGAACCTTATGAAGCCTGATTTGTAACCCTGGTTGGAAGGGTGTTCATACCTTGCCAAGGATAAGAATCGTGATTGGCGTAATATCACTCATGAACTCAGGAAGGCAATCTCAACTAAAGAAGACCCTTGCATGTCCCCAATGAGGTGAGGGAGACACTCTTACTAGTGAGGATCCCATATTCCTCAGGTGGCACAACTCGTCGAGACACGGAACCTAGAGCTACGAATGGCTACAAGCTAACCCATGGAATACACATAACATGACTTAAGAGCATAATCAAGTGGATATTAAATCATAAGAATGGAATAGCAGAAATATATATAACATAAAGCATGACAAAGAGTGACAACAACACAATGCGGAGTCGTCTACTACATGTCTATCTGAAAAGCCTCTAGTCATAATACGACCTGATGGGAAAACTCCCTCAAGACTGTTCATGAAGTCTAAAACTGAAAAAAGACATGACAAAATAAACTAATAGATGTCCCTGAATGATGAGGACTCACCAAGACTGGGGAAAACTGGCTGGTCTGAGTAGAAGTGAGCTAATGGTAGACTGAGATAGATCATCCGAACCTATATCATTATACAATTTAGCATAGAGTATGTGGTCAGTACTGTGAATACACTGTGTATGTAAGGTAAGTAAAACATTCTATTAAAACGTTAGTCTGAAATTATGAGTATAAATTAAGAAAGATCATGAGAGTAAGGATAGCATGCTAAAATCCATAAATTCAAAGTATACATACTCATAAGCTATTCATTATAATCTGAACATAATGACCCAAGGTTTAGAAATAGAAATCATATAACTTTTAATGCTTGAAATTGTAATCAAAAGCTCATGAACTGAGCAATGCGTCAAATTTTCTATAAAACATGATATCATAAGTCATGAACATGAGTAACTGAAAACATGAGGAACAGTAGGAGATTCTTATAACTTACATACTCCACGCGAGCATACATGGAGCCCGACCTGTAAGTCCCTATTTGAAAGGGTGTTCAAGCCTTTCTAAGGGTAGAACCATGAAAAATCCGTGATATCACTCATGGGTGGCCCATAGGGCATGGAAGACACTCTCGTGGAGGACCCCATCATGACTACGTTGGCAAGTAGTTTTGAGACTTGGGGGAACTGGAACTATGGTCTACTCGGTGTTAAATACTACTCCAAAAATATACATAGTGTTCATACCATAATCATGAAATATACTTGAAGTACATGGGCTAGTCGAGATCACGGGATTCATAAATATTCCTGAGATACGTGAACTAACCATAAAATAGGCCCGTGAATCGACCATGATCATAAACTTGATATTCATAAAAGTCATGCATACTTGAGGAAAACATCACACTCTATAATTCATTAATTCATGAAGGGTTCTTGTGGAAATCATGCATTATGATCATAAAAACATTATTTAATTCGTTATACTTGAAATCATGGACTCATAAGCTTAAATTTCATAAATCATACATAATAGGGCATAAACTTCATAAACATTGAAATCGTGAATTAATAAGTAAATTGAGGTTTAAATATGCCCTAGTAGTCATGAAACATCAATCAAAACATGAAGGGATTAAGCCCATAGAGAAAGAATGGAAGGTTTCATGAAAATTGGGTATTAACCCTAGAATCCAATTTGACATGCTTAGAGACTTGAATCATAGAATGGGATGAAATTGGGAATGAGGGTGGAAGATTTTCCGTCATTCATAACCCTACATACCTGGATTTGCAGAATTCTCAACTTGATTAGAAACCCAAAGGGAATTGAGGAAGATTTGATGAAGAACCCTAGCTTCTCTTGAGGAGATTTGATCTCCACTTAGGAGTGTTAGGAGTAGAATAAGGGTTTAGGATGGTTAAAACCTTTAAAAGCACACTTTAGAAGGCTTAAAACAACTTAGTTTAAGAGTTAGGAACTTAGGAATTACACAAACATCCTTAATGATCCAACAGGAAAAATCACACTACCAAACCTAATGAAGGACTAGACGACCCGTTGGGAGACTTGACGGGTCGTCCCCTGACCCATTCCCACTGGCAGCCTCATCTCCATTCTCTGATTTTTTTTTACTTAATGAGTCACTTAACGGGTCATCAGGGGACTTGATGACTCATTCCTCAATCCATCATTACTTCTGGAAATAACATTTTCTCTAATTTGGCACCACCCAACGGGTTGCTGGATGACTCGTCCTATGACCCGGAGCAAATTTTTTTATTTTCTCCATTTCAACCCTCGGGTATGATCTTAGAAACTTTTGGGGTATTACATTATCTCCCCCTTGGGGACATTCATCATTTAATATAGATTAAGTGTATTGAAAGGCTAGGGAAATGTCACGCCGGGAGCCTACACCCTAGACGTAACACGGTACTTGAAGCCACAAGTGATCCCAAGTCAACCCCTGGTCTATCACACACTAGCATTTTGAGTAAACATGCACAACAGAACTTATAAATAACAGCTTTAGCAGTTTAAGAGAATGTAAACTCTGAAAGTAGAGAAGTAAATAATAAATCTGAAATATAATTCTGAAAGACAAGTCTGGTCTGAAATCCAACTACTGAGGAGTTATTGGGACACGTCCCCAGCTAAATCTAAGTCTAAACAAAACAACATATAAATGAAATAAATAAACAAGGCCCTCGAATGATGAGGACTCACACTCGGATCTGCTGAAGTGGAATGCTTTGAAATTGAGGTAACTATTTGTGCTAGACCTAAGAACCTGCAGCTGAATCATAAAACGATACAGCATGAAAAGCATGCGTCAGTACTTTGAATGTATTGAGTATGTGGGAGAGACATACTAAATATAAAGACTGAACCAAAATGACACGCCGTGACCAACAAGTACTGAGCTGAACTACTGATAAAATCTGAAATGGTCAAGACGACCCTGTCTGATGGTCATGGACACACCCTAGGTCTGAATCACTGAATCTGAGATACTGTACTGAACTGAGTTGCTTATTCTGACTCTGGACTGGACTGACTAGTGGGAGAGTCTATACCCAAAATATAACCATGTGAGCTAGACGTGGAGTCCGATGTATACACCCCACCGGTAGGACCCAATATACCTTGCTAGGGTATAAATGCATGAACTGGGTGATCACAAAATATATCTGGGGACAATCAGGACAAGTTATATCGTAACCTACGCTAGCAACGTAGTTCTTGGAACCTGGGTGTGCTGGAACCTCGTCCCTCTCGGTGCTAAGTCCTACTCCCACTGGAAAACCTAAACTGTACTACTAAGCTGATAGCTCAAAACTAGGGTCCAATACTAGTCAGGGACGAATGACTGCATGTACCCTGAGAGCCACATCGGACCAGATTCTGAAACTAGATTCTAAGACCGGTCAGAGCTATTTATCTATAAGCATCGTTACCGTCTACAGAACAACTAATAACTCAACTAGGGTCCTGGGGCTGGTCAAAGTTATAACTCAGTGTCATGACCACCTAATGGACCAAATATCTGTAATCTGAATTTGAGTCTAAAAACTGGGAGGCACCACTGACACCTCGAAAGTAAATTGGAGTCAAACTGATCAGTTGAATATTTTCTAAAAGATTCTGAAGAGACTCTACGTTCTAACTGGTATGAACTACTAGCGGCTAATTGAGAACTCAACTTATCCCAACAATATGGGAATTTCATAATATAGAG
>JACEIK010004546.1:110862-131533 GCA_018107945.1 Datura stramonium | reverse complement strand
CACTACCCAAGGTTATACCGAGTTTGGACCGCGTATAACGGCGTAATCGGAAGGAATTTCCTCAAAATCCTCGTTCCCTCTGTTTTCCTTCGTTCTCTCTGGAAATTATAAGAGTTTATCACTTAAAACCGAAGTTTGGAGGCTTTTATACTTGGGCCTGGACAGGGCCTTCGTGGCACGACGCCATCACGGAGGCCCTCCCTCCGTGGCACGACGCCATCGCGGAGGGGTTCTGCCTTGGCTCCTCCCGCGATGGTTCGATGTGATGTTCTTCCAATCTTCCCCCGGGCCTTTTTCTAGCATGTATGGCATTCAAAAACTCTTAACCAATATGCGAATAGGCCATCTACATGTCGAGAATTTACGGGGAGTAACATCTCATCCGACAAGCATAATTAAAGTTTTCTCATTCATGTCAGGGCTAAAATCATTCTTACCAAGGGACTAATTACTCAACATCTAAATAATAAGGAATACTAGAAAATCAGCCCGAATCACACTTCACAAATCATGGAGAATTTGATGCATAAATGTGTTTCATTCGAAAACTCATGGCTTAAATTCACTTTTGCAGGAACACCAACAATTTGGTCAAAAATTGATAGAGATCATATCAACAATAAGCATGGACATCATTCTATGTGAAATCAACGAAAACAAACAGGTAATCTCTTTGTATTCGAAAGCTCTGGGCTAAAACTGATGGAGAAACTATAAGAGGGTTTTCGGGGACACAAGAAAAGAATAATTCCCTTGTTGAATTCCCACATAGCTGACTAAAAATTCCCCGGAGAAGAAAACTCGAACTGCTGCAATGGAGGAAAACCCTAAGCTTGCTTGAGAGTTCTTAAGAGACTCTTCGATGACTTTTCTGAGAATGAACATGGTGAATGAGGGGAGAGGCCATTCATTCCCACTAATAGGTTTGAAATTACATCTAAAATGACGTATTTTAAAGTTTATAAGAGTAGGAAATTACTAAACAACCCTTATAAAATCGTAGGAAAAAACTGCCAGGTGGTCCTAACGGGTGACCTAACGGGTCGTGATCAGTGACCAGGACTCGTGGTCACACTCGTTGAGTATACTTCCTAGAAATCCCTATAAGTCACCACGAGGGACCTAATGAGTCGTGGTGAGTGACCACAACTCGTGGTCACCTGTCGTGGACCACACTGCCCAAAAGCTCTATAGATCCCCACGGGTGACACCACGACTCGTGGTCACACATAACGAGTCGTGGTGAGGACTCGTGGGGTACACTGCCTCACACCTTAATCTTTGACCCAGGTCTAACAACGACGCACATAATGGGTCGTTAGGTATCATAACGACTCGTTAGGTGAGTCGTTCTAAGGCATTTTCTGCAGATTTCCAGATCTTTTTTATTTAAGTCCCAGATCCAGTCTTTGAGTTTCCGGGGCATTACAGATATCTTGATCAGTTCTTCAATATTTTCCTTCCAATCCTTCTTTCTAGTTTTTACTTTGAGTCCTTCAGTAATTTATGCCAGCTCCTTGAAGTTCCCTTTTGCCTTATATCCTGCATCAAGTAGAATTAATTTGTCATCATTAAAATAATTTTAGAGGGATTTAATTCAACACTTTTTTTTGTAACCTCACAAAAATTGGTGTCCCCAACTTTTCTCGATCACAAATAAGACATTTTGATTTGATGTATCGATGTGCCAATTCGCATTGTAGACCATAATAATATTGATATGAATCTGAATTTTTTAACTCATAAAAGTCATCATCACGCTCTATTAGAAGGTGAGACTTGTATTTATTGAACTCAATTTGATTGATGTTAGGCAAGGAATCATCCGAGTAGCTTCTATGATTCGAGCAAGGGAATATCATAATAGAGAATGAATTTACCACATCTTAGTAGATAATTTAAATGCATTCAAGCAACACATATGAGATGCTTGTAAAGAAAAGTAATCAAACTAAGAATTAAAGTCTCACTTGCCTTATAATTTGTACACAAACCTCTCTTGAAATGCCAAACTTTGCTAAACAACCTCCAATGATATTAATCTATTCAAAATCATAGACAACAAATTCAAACTAGTCTATAAAAATAAATCTTCTAATTTTAGGACATCTTGAGGTGGGTCTGATGAACTTAAACTGCCCCTCGGGTCAGTGATTTGAAATTCAAAATTGGTTGTATATACGCACTTTTTATAAGCTATGGAGTTCAATTCAATAATCAAAATTGAGTTTTGAAAATATTAGAAGTTAAATCAATCATTTACTAATTTTAAGTTTAGGCCTAAACTTTCGAATTTAGGTCTCTAAAATCACATGAATCCATGGTTCAAATCCTACCAAAATGTAGTATAATTTAAATACATATGTGGAGAATTCATACCTAAAATATCTTGATGAAACTTCAATCTTTGGAAAATTGATAATGTTGAACTATCATATGTGTTGATGACTAACAAGGTGAACCGAGTTCACTACATAATGAGTTAGGCTCACTGGATAGTTTGTCTTATTTCCAACTGTACAGGTAAACAAAGTTCATGGAGCAGTCAAACAATGAGGACATGTTGCAGATATTTAGAGAATTAGATAAGGAAAGAGAATACCACCAGATAAAAGGAGTTCAAGTCCACCTAGAAGTAAGACACATCATAATAGTCCAAAAGAAAACAAAATATAACTTTCTTGAGGGACTCCAAAACCTAGCAAGGGATGGCTATGGCAAATCGAGGTTGAATAGGACTACAAGACTAACTCTATATATAATCTACAATGCAGAGGAGAAGGGTGGACGATTGCAAGCCAAACATTGCACATCCTTGGAGAGTAATAGTCATTGAGAGTTCTGAAAAAGAAAAAGCTAAAGTCGATAATAGTTATAATAGAGTTAGTAGATAGAGTCGTTACTTATTATGTGATTTAGAGTTCAGAGAATAGAACTATTGTGAAGTTCTTAGGAGAGAATCTTAGTCTAGAGTTTATAATCTGAGTAGAGTTAATTGGTTAGAGCTAATTAATGATTGTGAGGTACTAGAATTAGTCCCTTTGGTTATCAAGTTGTAATCTAAAACTGCTCTTTGAAGTTTAGTGAAGTTGATTGAAAATTTTATTCTATAGTTAGTATTTTTTACTCCCTTGAGCAAGGAGGTTTATTCACAATAAATCTATGTATTTACTATTGTTACTTCTCTTGCATGATAGGAGACTGAACTAGGTTCAGGTTGATAGATTATAACTAGTGGTGATTATTTCATCAATAATTTGTATCCAAGACCAAGAGCTCTTCTCCTCAAATTTGTAAAAATTACTATCGAATCTCAATATGTTTATATCAGTTGTCTTCATAATTTCAAACCCTCGATTGCACTTGAAAGGCCGTAAATACAGAATTACCTTAGCAGATGTGAAAATCCAACTGATCGATAACTTTTGCTTTTGAGACCTAGACTCTCACAAGTGCAAAAAAAATTCAACATTGATTGGATTCTTCTTTTGCGGTCTTTAGCTTACTTTTATGGAGACCAAGTCTGGCGCCTCTCTTTGAAAATGCGATCCTTAGCTGCAATTCTGAATCACCAGTCAACAACAATTTCCGTTGTGCTAAAATTACAACTTAGTTCAAAACACATTTGAATTCCTCAGGTCCCTCTCGCTAAGTCTCTAATGATAAATACATATACTAAGTACCAACATATATTTTGACATAATTTTTCAGAACAAGGGATTGAGTTGTTACAGTTATTACTCTTGCGTTTATTACCTCATCCTTTGCATCATAGAGCTCCGTAGATAAGTTTGATTCTTATTTTGAGATTATGGACATTCATATAAATCTTGTGACAAGTTTCCTAATAATATTTTTTTTAAATAAAAATATTATAGGGTGCAAGTTGGCATGATTTGATAGAATTATTATTTAGGTTCTTTTCATGCAAATTAATTACATCGAATATCGTTCATATTTCATCACAATTTCATGTGTGACAAACAAAATATATCATATGATATTAGGACACCCATCAATAAGTACACGAAAACACATTTCATCCCTAAATGCATTCAAGAAACACATATGACATGCTTTTAGAGAAAAATAATCAAATTAAAAGTGAGGTGGATGCATAAGTACAACAATATTGTGAAGTATGTTTATTAGCCGAGCTTAGTTAGAGGCGGATTTAGAATATCTAAAATATGGGTACACAACTTTAAAAGAGAAAGTACTAAGTGGGAATCGATCCCTATTTCTTTGGGTAAATAACTCAGTATTTAACAAGTACACCATTTAGTCTTTCTAAAATATAGGTGACAACAGATAATATTAGATCAATTCTAAAATATATGTACATAAAATACCTAGCTTTATAAAAAGATCATGAGTTCACTTTCTTTAAATCAACAAGAGGTCTAAAGTAGGGAGATCTACTATCTCCAACTCTTTTTATCATTGCAGCAAAGGCTTTTTCAAGAGGACTAAATCCCTTAAATAAAAATGATACATTGAAGAGATTTGGGGTTCCTAAATGGAACCTAATGATCAATCCATCTATCCTACGCAGATGATACTATTTAATTTTTTGTTAGCTGATAAAAAATCTTTAAACTTAATGATCAAGGTACTAAGGACTATGAAGATGCATTAGGACAACTAATTAATCTTGAAAAAAGTGCATTCAATGTGCATGAGAAGGCATCACATGGAATAGAAGCCAACATAAAAGCTTTGACACACACTAGGAAAGGTACTTTCCCTTTTATATACCTTGGATGCCTATTTTCTATGGAGGAATAAGATAAGTCATTGTGACAGTTTGATAAGAAAGTAGGAAATGGGGTACAATCTTGGCAGAGTAACTGATATCTTGTGGATGGAGGACAGTGTTAATTAACCATGTGCTACGGAGCTTGCCAATTAAAGTAATGCCTGCTTTAAATCCTCCCAAAGGAATGATCATGCAACTACATAGAATGTTTGCTAGGTTTTTCTGGGATAAGGAAGATTCTGAGAAGAGTAGACATTGGATGAAATGGAAAACCATGTGTCTACCTAAAGATGAAAGAGGGGTAGGTTTCAGATCATTGTTTGACATATCTAATGCTCTATTTTGTAAACTATAGTGGAAGATGAGAAGAACACCTTCTCTGTGGGGATCCTTCTTGGTAAATAAATATTGCAAAAATCTACATCTAGTAATTGTTAACAATAAAGGAGCTTCTATAGTATGGAAGAACTTAATAATAGCAAGAGAGTTAATAGAGCATTAAATATGTTGGAAAATAGGAAAGAAAATTCAAGTTTATGGAATGATACTAGATTGGGAGCACTATATCATTACATAGAAGAGGTAAGGGAGGAAGATATTGAAATTGAAAGATTTGTTGATTCAAAAGGATGGAAGATTCTGTCACGACTCGAACATAGGTCCGGATAGAGATACGGGACAAGGAACCCCGAGAGGCTCCAAGTCGACCCATGGCATGAACATAATAGCTAAGAGCATACAACAAGAGAAAACTGAAATAATAAAATATACTTAAGCGGAAGTCTACATACATAACAATCTAAAATTGAATCAACATTGACAAGATAATTTTCTACATATTGTTTGAAAAGCCTCTAACATAACTGATGAGCTGATGGGACAGCATCCCCAACTAGCTCGAAAAAAATCTGAAACTGAAATAACAAAACCACGGATCACTGAATGTCCTAGGAGGATAAGGATTCACAATTCTGGTTAGGATAGGCCTGAGGGGAAAGCAGGACTAGTGATGCGGCTAAGGCTGATCCCTCGGACCTATATCATGAAATGATATAGTATAGAGTATGCGATCAGTACTTGAAATGTACTGAGTATGCAAGGTAAGTAAAAATGGGATAGTTAAAATACATAAGAGTTCATAAGAGCAGGACAACATGATCATGGAGTAAATATCATAATGTAAATATAAGGACTCAAGGTTTTCAAACCATTCATGATCCAGTCGTAATCATAGTCATAAGAGAAACTTTATAAAACATAACTTGAGCCAAAGTAACACAAACATATCCATGCATAAATCATGACGAACAATGGGAGGACTCGTCTTAACCGACACCATCATGATAGTGCTTACATGATACCCCACTATTTCGCCCAAGTGGTCAGGACCAACCCAAGCTTGTCAGGAAAGGGATGTGCATGATGTGATATCATGGGGGATCCAAAAATATATGTATATACCTATGGTGGCACGTAGTTCTGAGACCACGAGGTTTACCTAATGTCGGATCTACTCGGTGCTAGACACTTCTCTCAAAAATATGCACATGAGGCTCATATCGTAATCGTGAATCATTCATGAAGTTCATGGATAATTAAAACATAACATACTTGATCATACTTGAAATACATGATTAGCTATGAGTAAGGGCCCATGTGTCATCCAATAGTCATAAATTCATTAACCATGAAGAACATACATACTTGTGAAAATACATATACTTGATATTCATAAATCCATAAAGAGTACTTGATAGAAATCATATCATAAATAATAATTTAGGGCTTAGGAAGATCAATATCATAATGAAATCATAACTTAATTTTTCATGAAACTTACATAATTGAACATAATTTAATTAAAATTTGAATCTATGCATTAATAATCAAAATAGATATAAAATATGTCCATAGATCTTAAAACATGATTTGATACATGAAGGCAATTGACCCATAGATAGATCATAGAGAATTTTCACAAAAATTGTAATAAATCCCATAAGATCATGAACTTGAATCTAGAATTTAAATTCATGAAATTGAGAGAAATTTTGAGCGTGAGAGTGAAAGAAACTATCATTCATAGCCCTATATACCTGGGTAAATCTGATTTACACTCCTCTTTGAAAGCCTAAAGGGAATTGGAGAGAATTGGAGAATTTCTCAAGATTGATCTCCAAGGAAGAGCTCTAAACTTGCATGCATAGAATGATAAGACTTAGGATAGGTTTAGCACTCTAAAACCCTTCTAACTGAGCTTAAAATGATGTACTTTAGGACCTTAGAGCTTAAAAATTATGAAAATACCCTTAATGAAAAATCTAAAAAATATGCCCTGCCAGTGACCACGACTCATACCATAAGTCGTCCTTTGATACCACGACTCGTGGTCACCGTCCGTTACTTCCTTCCAAAATTTCCTTAGTTTCAAAATTATATTGATTAATTCTTGTTGTTGAATGTATATTGTTAAGTGGATTTAACTGTGAGGTACTATTCTTGAACTATGGGTGAAGTACATGGCAACTGACTGAGAGCATGTTGAAACATGTCGAGACAAAGGGGTGATACATCCTTACCCTGAGATTTTAGGTTCGTTTCTGAGGTGTGCATCCAGACAAGAGGATGTGTTATATATGAGTACTTGGATATGAATGGATCGTGCCTGAGGTGAGCATCCCGGAGAGCAGTATGGTATGAGTACATGTGAAAGACCGGATGAACAGATTCTAATTCTGGAGGCANATGGATCGTGCCTGAGGTGAGCATCCCGGAGAGCAGTATGGTATGAGTACACAGACATGTATGATATGATGATTATACGGCTGGGTGTACATGTAAGAGTACATATACATGTATGATATGGTGTTTATACAGTTGGGCATACAGGTAAGAGTACACATAAAAGTATGATATGGTGTTCATATGGCTGGGTGTACAATGTATGAATTTCTAGAGTCCTTTGCAGGTCATGACTGGAAGGGAAGAAATAAGACCCTCTGGCATGTGTGCAGATATATAGAGTGTGATATGCATACAGATATACAGATATGTTATGTGATATACCTACATGATTCGAACATGATGTGAGAGACACAAAGGTAGGTAGTATATGATGATATGGTATAGGCGTGGTATTACATATAGTGAAAATGGTGCAGAGGTGTACTAAGGGAGATTAAAGAGGTGCAGATATATGTTTTTTATATGTATTCCTGTGGGAACACGACTCCATTAGTATGATTGAATGTCTTTCTTTATTGATGACTTAATTGTGTTACTTGATGATTGCTGATAAATATATGATTGATGTGGTTACCCGCGATTCTTGCGCGATTGCCTGATTTGACAGAGTCTAATTTAGTTGAGCTAATTTGATTTTGGGTTATTAATGTTTCATACTATGTTGATTCTGACTGTGGGAGTGGTTCCATTAATAGGTGTAGAGTTGAAAGTGGCAAAAGATAATATGGGTTATCAAATGTTAACGATGACTAAAATAAAAAGGTAAGCGACATAGGTAAAAATATCATAGAGTAGTTGAATGAATAGGGAATGAACAAAAAGAGTTTGCTAATAGAATTTGGATTAGGTAATAGGTATTGGGTTTATAGTCTTAAAAAGGGAGTTGAAGAAGAGTTGTGCCAGTAACGTCGAGGCATTGTTTAAGCAAGTGACCACTGCCGGGCATGTCCGCGGCCATGGTACCGCAGTAACAGGAAAGTGTCACGACCTGAATGAAGGCTCGGATCGTAGACACGGGACAAGGGACCCCGAGAGACCCCAAGTTGACCCATGGCACATGCATACAACTATACTCAATTTAACAGCGGGGCATTAAACATAAACATAACGGAAACATAACCATAGCATAACATCGAGAAATACTGGACGTATACCAGAGCTTAGTACTAAATACTAGTCTGAAAGCCTCTACTACATACGATGGGTTGATGGGACAACATCCCCAACTAACCCGAACAATACTGAAACTCAAGATAACATAAAATTCTGTCAAACATCCCTCGGAATATGAGGACTCACCAATGAACTGATAGCGTATGCCGAGATGGACTAGGGATGAAGACGAGCCTGAGATCCGGACCCTGTATCATAAAATGATACAACATAGAAAGTATGCGGTCAGTACGTGAAATGTACAAAGTATGCAAGGTAAGTAAAACCGCGAAGCAATATAAATCCATTTAAGCAAGTTATACATATATCATAAGCTTTTAAGGATAAGAAGAAGACTACATGCATTAATTATGAAATCATACTCATATTACACATGATCATGCATGGCTTTAGAACATCATGACTGACTCAAATGACTCAAGCTGAAACATGACATTTATATCAAAAGCAAAACCATGAGTCAAACCTTACTTCTTGTACATGCGTGCATAACTAATCATCATGAATAGTAAATATGCAAATCTGAATGATATAAACAGTACGAGACTCGTCACTTAACCGACATACCACGATAGAGCTTACATGGTCTCAACTATCACACTTAAGTGGGAAGAGCCCTCCATAACCTTCCTAGGGCGATGGACGCTACCAAGATATCGATATCAAGCTCAAGGGCCAATCGGGTCGGGGATAGGTCACAAGGGAGGTCCCAATAATGTATAAGTATCAACCTACATTGGCGCGTAGTTCTGAGGCATAGGGTAGTCGACCCTTAACCCGCTCGATGCTAGAATCTTCTCCCAAAAACATGCAATGTTTTACATCGTATATAACGAAGCTCAATATCGTCTATTGACGAAGCTCAACATGAAATCATGCATGACTCAACATCATATGAAACAAAGCTCAACATTGTCTATTGACAAAGCTCATTAATGAAATCATCCATATACTGGACATCATAAGCTCAACATTGTCCTTCGACAAAGCTCAATAATGCCATACATCTCAATTATAAATTTATGCATATGAGAAGCTTTATTTCGAAAAATACCACAAGCTCAATCATAGGTGGAAGCATCTACTCCAAATCATGTGGTAAGCTACATGTAGAAATATTTACTCAACATACCACAAGCTAGAATTCATGATAAAAATTGGGAAATTTCACTTTAAACAATGTGGCTAGTTCATGTTGGGAAAATCATCGCTTTAATCAACATGTGGGCATTACCCAAAGCTCTGTCATTCTAGAATCCAGTCGATTCTTTTAGGAAAAAATATCAAAATCATGGGTAGTTTTAGAAACATGGTTTTCATCATCAACTTCATCATCACCACACATTTACCATAAATCGCCTCTTTATGAACTCTTCACCCATGGACGTTTTAGATTCAATTTTTAGAAAATTAATTTTTATAAGAGAAAACAAGTTAGAATCTGCCCAAGCTTTGTAAATCATCAATATCAACTCAATCTAATCATACCCATGAATAGAGATATAAAAATCATGCAATTAATCAAAACCCCATACTTAATCATTTATAATTTAACACAATTTGATAGGAWTTGGGCATAGGTGTGGAAGGAAGACACCTATTAAAACCCTACATACCTGRAAATGGATTGACTCRAAAGTTCYTTGAATACCCACAAGGAAATTGATGGAAACTTGGAGAARAAGACCTTGAATCTCCTAAAAAYCTCTCTAAAGTTCTTGCATGAGAATGGGCATGCATAAAGGACTTAACTCATCTTATCACACTCAGAAAATATCCAAAACGACATAGTTTAGGGTCTAAAAATGTGGAAAAGTTGAAAATACCCTTAATGAACCTGCCTTGAAAACTGGACGAATGAAACCGGGGGTGGCACCAACGGGTCGTGGAAACAACCCACAGACCGTTCTGTCTTCTCGTTAAATGAATTTATGAATGCCTTCTCTTTGGAACTTAACCAACGGACGGACAAAACGGGTCGTACTATGATCCAACGGGTCGTTCCTTCGGTCGTTGATTGCTCCCCTGAACCTTCTGAACTTCTATCCAACGAGCCTCACCATGGCTCTTCATACGCTTCAATGGGTCGTGGTTACTATCCGTCCTTTCTCACTGAGATATGGGCTCCCTTACCACGGCTCCCCACAACGGGTCGTTGCAAGCCATAACGGGTTGTTGCATGACCCTTCGTACCTTCCTACTGCCAAGTCCACTTCCTACCATGACAACAAATGATGGCTCATGGTTCCTTACCACGGGTCATCGAGTCAACCGTTGTTTGCCCCTGAAATCTGAACTCTTGAACCAACGACCACAAACGACGGCCCATGGTTACTTGCCAGGGGTCGTGGTACCTGTCGTTCTGCAACCTTTTTCCCAACTTTTAGTAGTTTTGCATTTTAGCTTCCCGGGTCTACTCCTAAGCACTTCCGGGGTATTACAATATCTCCCCCTTGGGAACATTCATCCTCAAATGTAGGAAACAAGAAACAAACAGAAACATATAATTTATCATAACCATACACTGATCGTTTTAATCTAAATTTTTACGGAATGACTACCTCCGAATAAAATCACATAGCTGAAATGATCTCATACCTCACATACACATTACTACACATAAAATAAACTTGTACACATGAACCTAACATGAAGACTAGATAGAGTCATAGGGCAAAACTGATACCTCAAGTCGGAAATGAGCCGGTAGAGAATAAATGTGGATATTTGGCCATCATATTTGCTTTAGCTTTCCACGTAGCTCCCTTAACCTGCTGATTTCTCCATAAGACCTTAACTGAAGCTATTTCTTTGTTCCTCAACCTCCGAACCTGACGATCCAAGATTTCAACGGAAATTTCTTCATAACTGAGGCTGTCTTTCACCCCAATGTTGTCTACCGGGACTACCAAGGCTGGATCACCCTAACACTTCTTCAAAAGTGACACATGAAAAATAGGATGAACTGAGGACAACTCCGATGCCAAGTCCAACTCATAAGCTACTTTGCCAACTCTCCTCACAACCCAGTAGGGACCTCCATATCGGGGACTGAGTTTCCCTTTCTTTTCGAACCGCATGACTCCCTTCATGGGAGATACCTTTAGAAAGACCCATTCCTCCACATCAAACTCCAAATCCATCCTCCTCACATCAGCATACGATTTCTAACGACTCTAAGTGGTTTTCAATCGGTCCCTTATCAACTGGACCTTCACCATCGCCTCGTGAACCGCATCTGGTCCTATCAAAGCTGCCTCGCCATCCTCAAACCATCTGATGGGAGATCTACACCTTCACCCATAGAGGGCCTCGAACGGTGCCATCTGGATACTAGAGTGATAATTGTTATTATAAGAAAACTCGATTAAGGGAAAATGATCGTCCCAACTACCTTTAAAATCCATGACATATGCTCTCAACATGTCCTCAAGAGTCTGGATTGTTCGTTCTGCCGGTCGTCTATTTGCGGATGGAAGGTTGTACTGAGCTTAACTTGCATCCCAAGTCCCTTTTGAAACGAATGCCAGAATTGAGAGGTAAACTGAGTACTTCGGTCTGAGATAATAGACAAGGGAACTCCATGAAGCTGAACCAACTCCCGAATATACAACTTAGCATACTCAACCGCTGAATCCGTGGTCTTGACCGGTAGAAAGTGTGCAGCCTTGGTTAACCTGTCGACCACCACCGAAATGGAATCATGAAGTCGTTGAGTGTGAGGTAGTCCTGTAATGAAATACATATTAATATCTTCCCACTTCCAAGTTGGAATGCTAATATCCTGAAGTACGCCTCCCGGCCTTTGATGCTCGACCTTCACTTGCTGGCAGTTTAGACATTTTGCTACGAACTCTACGATATCCCTCTTCATCCCATCCCACCAATAGATTTCTCGCAAGTCCCGATACATTTTCATGGATCCTCGATGAATAGAATATCAGGTACCATGTGCCTCATGCAATATCCGAACTCTCTAATCATCAACATGTGGGACATATAGACGACCCTGGTATAGTAGCACACCATCTCTCCCTTGGGAGAAAACCTCCACCTTTTGACTTTGCACCGCCTCCTTCAGCTTCCTCAAAATTAGATCCTCATCTTTCTTGGATTTAACATCAACCACCAAAGACGATTCTGACTCATTTTGCAATACAACGCCGCCATCGGTTGAATCGATCAATCTAACTCCTAGTCTGGCAAGTCGGTGGACATCCTTCACCAACTCTTTCTTTCCCTCATCCACATTGGATACACTCTCCATAGAGAGCCTACTAAGTGCATCCGCAACCACATTAGCTTTGCCCGGGTGGTAGAGGACACTCATGTCGTAGTCCTTCAATAACTCCAACCACCTCCTTTGTCAAAGATTTAGATCTTTATTTAAGAACACATATTGCAAGCTCTTATGATCGGTGAATACATCCACGTGGACCCCATACAAGTAATGCCGCCATATATTCAATGCAAACACCACCAAGGTCAACTCAAGTTCATGGGTCGGGTAATTCTTTTCATGAACTTTCAGTTGTCTTGAGGCATATGCTATTACTTTCCCATGCTGCATTAACACACACCCGAGTCCAACTCGCGAAGCATCACAATACACCACAAAGCCGTCCGTACCCGGGTAGAGTCAACAGTGGTGCTGAAGTGAGTCGGGTCTTCAACTCCTAAAAGCTTTTCTCACAAGCCTCCGACCATTGGAACTTTACCTTTTTCTGAGTCAATCTAGTCAATGGGGCTGCAGTGGATGAGAAACCTTCAACGAACCTCCGATGATAACTCGCTAAGCCCAAAAAGCTCCTGATGTCTAATGGGTTCACCGGTCTAGGCTAATTCTTTACCACCTCGATCTTTTGAGAATCTACTTTTATACCCTCACATGACACCACATGGCTAGGAATGCCACAGAATCTAACCAGAACTCGCATTTGCTGAACTTTGCATACAGTTGCTGATCCTTGCAGGTTTGAAGTACTACTCTCAGGTGAGCGGCATGCTCCTCCTCGCTCCGATAGTATATAAGAATATCATCAATAAATATAACCATGAACAGGTCTAGATATTCCTTGAATACCCTGTTCATCAGATCCATAAAAGATGCAAGGGCATTGGTTAGTCCAAAAGACATAACTACAAACTCATAGTGGCCATACCGGGTTTTGAAGTTCGTCTTTGGAATTTCACACTCCCGAACTCTAAGCTGGTGATATCCAAACCTGAGATCTATATTAGAGAAACACTTGGCACCCTGTAGCTGGTCAAACAAATCATCAATCCTGAGCAAAGAGTACTTGTTCTTGACGGTGACCTTATTCAACTGCCAATAATCAATGCACATGCGGAGGGAGTCGTCCTTCTTTCGAATAAATAATACTGGTGCACCCCATGGAGACTTACTCGGCCTGATGAATCCTTTATCCAACAAGTCTTTCAACTGATCTTTCAACTCTTTCAGCTTGGCTGCGGCCATTTTGTAGGGAAGAATAGATATAGATTGCGTTTCGGGAAGAAGGTCTATACTGAAGTCAATCTCCCGCTCGGGAGGGACACTAGGCAAATCATCAGGGAAGACCTCTGGATACTCACGTACTACTAGTACAGACTGGATAGTCGAGGTTTCGGACTCCACGTCCTTAACCCTAAGTAGATGGTACATGCAACCTTTGGAAATCATCTTCCTGGCCTTAAGATAAGAAATGAATCGACCTACAGGCACAACTGAACTACCCCTCCACTTTAAAACTGACTCACCCAAAAATCTGAACTCCACTGACCAGGTTCTACAATTGACTGAAGCATAGCATGCATATAGCCAATCCATACCGAGAATAACATCGAAATCGGTCATGACTAACTCTATCAAATCTGTTGAGGTGACCTTATGAAAAACGGAGACTGGGCAATCTCTATATACTCGTTTAGCTATAATTGAGTCACCTACTGGAGTAGAAACTGAGAAGGGTTGTGATAATACATCGGGACTGACTCCAAAGCTACTGGCTATATAAGGCGTCACAAAAGATAGGGTAGCCCCTGGATCTAGCAAAGCATACACATCAACATGAAAGACTCTTAACATACTGGTGACTACATCTGGTGAGGCCTCCTGCTCCTGGCGAGTGGCTAAGGCATAGAATCTATTCTGGCGCTGCTCGCCAGCTGTGCTAGTAGATGCTCCCTGATGTGCTGTGCGTGGGGGAGGTGCTGCTGAACTAGAAGTCAGGCCTCATCCCGCAACCTGATCCTGTCTCGCAGTAGGACAATCTCTGAGCATATGTCTCGGATGCCCATACTCAAAACAAGCTCCTGACCATGCCAAACACTGGCCCGTGTGCCCTCAGCCACATCTGTGGCAAGCTGGAATGCTGGAATCTGTGGGTCTGCTTCCATGACCCCTCGAGCCTGACGCTCACCCCCTCTGATCGTGTCGGGTCCTAGATGGCACACTCACGGCTGATGCTTCAGGGGATGACGATCTCTGGTGGGTCTGCTATCGATGCCCACCGCCGGACCTCTGCTAAGAGAATCTATGGTCCTCAGTCCTGGCCCTCTTGGCCTCCCTTTCCCTCTAATGTGCTACCTCCATCTGCTGAGCGTACAACACAATGCGAGGGAAGCCCATGTCCTGATAGAGCATAGTTGTCCTGTAGTCCTTGTCCAAATATCCTGCTATACAAATCTACTCACCCGCTCCCGCTGGTCAGACACCAACTCAGGGGAATATTTAGATAAACGGGTGAACTCAAGGGCGTACTCCTGTACAGTCATCCTCCCTTGTTTTAGATTCACAAATTTAGCTGCTTTCAACTCCCTCATCTCTCGAGGGAAGAATTCATCAAGGAATGCAACCTAAAACTCCTCCCATGTGACCGGACCTGCTCCAGCAACTCTGTTGTCCTTCCACTAGCGGAACCAAATATGCGCAACCCCTTTCAACTACTGTTCCTGACTCTGGCCGTCGCCGCATTGCCATTTTGCAGAACATGCGCAATGGCCTGCTGATTAACCTGAGCGATCAAGGCCTGCGCAAGCATCTGAATGGCAGCTCGGAACTCAGCATGGGCGGCCGGCTCCGATGCTTGAGGCTCCTGAACTGGTGGGGCTGGCTGATGCTCATGACCGTTTCCATCCTCATTACCCTCACCACCTCCATTCATCATTCGAGGATCCATGATTCTGCAATCGCGAATAGCATGAATTAGAAGGATAGAAAGGCCTTTCATCGCACGACATAGATCATGAAAGAAGGGAACATTTCCTAAAATGTTTGGTAGCCTCTTCGACATAAGTGTGATGCGTTTCACACCCATGAAAAATACTCTACCTAACGCGGCTTTCAGCCTCCCTAGGACACATCAAACCTATTTCTCTGATACCAAGTTTGTCACGACCTGAACAGAGGCCCGGATTGTAGACATGGGACAAGGGACCCCGAGAGATCCCAAGAGACCCCAAGTCAACCCATGGCACATATATACAACTACTCTCAATTTAACAACGGGGCACTAAACATAAAACATAGCAGAAACATAATCATAGCACAACATCGAGAAATACTGGACGTATACAAGAGTTGAGTACTACATACTAGTCTGAAAGCCTCTACTACATACGATGGGTTGATGGGAAAACATCCCCAACTAACCCGCACAATACTGCAACTCAAGATAACATAAAATCCTATCAAACAGCCGTCGGAACAAGAGGACTCACCAATGAACTGATAGTGTATGCCGAGATGGACTAAGGACGAAGACGAGCCTGAGATCCGGACCTTGTATCATGAAATGATACAGCATAGAAAGTATGCAGTCAGTATGTGAAATGTACCGAGTATGCAAGGTAAGTAAAACCGCGAAGTAATATAAATCCATTTAAGCAAGTTATACATATATCATAAGTTTTTAAGGATGAGAAGAAGACCATGCATTCATTATGAAATCATACTCATATTATACATGATCATGCATGGCTTTAGAACATCATGACTGACTCGAATGACTCAAATTGAAACATGACATTTATATCAAAAGAGAAACCATGAGTCAAACCTTACTTCTTGTACATGCATGCATAACTAATCATCATGAATAGTGAATATGTAAATCTGAATGATATAGACAGTGGGAGATTCTTCACTTAACCGACATACCACGATAAGCTTACGTGGTCCCAACTATCACACTCAAGTGGTAAGAGTCGTCCATAACCTTGCTAGGGAGATGGACGCTACCAAGATATTGATATCAAGCTCAAGGGCCAATCGGGCCGGGGATAGCTCACAAGGGAGGTCCCAATAATGTATAAGTATCAACCTATGTTGGCGCGTAGTTTTAGGGCATAGGGTAGTCGACCCTTAACCCGCTCGGTGCTGTACTCTTCTCCCAAAAATATGTAATGCTCTACATCGTATATAATGAAGCTCAACATCGTCTATTGATGAAGCTCAACATGAAATCATGCATGACTCAACATCGTATGAAATAAAGCTCAACATTGTCTATTGACAAAGCTCAATAATGAAGTCATGCATAGACTAGACATCATATGAAAATGAAGCTCAACATTGTCCTTCGACAAGGCTCAATAATTCCATACATCTCAATTATAAATTCATGCATATGAGAAGCTTTATTTCGAAACATACCACAAACTCATTCATAGGTGGAAGCATCTACTTCAAATCATGTGGTAAGGTACATGTAGAAATATTTACTCAACATACCACACGCTAGAATTCATGATAAAAATTGAGAAATTTCAGTTTAAACAATGTGGAAAGCTCATGTAGGGAAAATCATCGCTTTAATCAACATGTGGGCATTACCTAAAGTTCTGTCATTCTAGAATCCAATCGATTCTTTTAGGAAACAACATCAAAATCATGGGTAGTCTTAGAAACATGATTTTCATCATCAACTTCATCATCACCACACATTTACCATAAATCACCTCTTTTATGAACTCTTCACCTATGGGCATTTTAGATTCAATTTTTAGAAAAACAATTTTTATAAGAGAAAACCAGTTAGAATCCGCCCAAGCTTTGTAAATCATAAATATCAACTCAATCTAATCATACCCATGAATAGAGATATAAAAATCATGCAATTAATCAAAACCCCATACTTAATCATTTATAATTTAACACAATTTGATAGGAWTTGGGCATAGGTGTGGAAGGAAGACACCTATTAAAACCCTACATACCTGRAAATGGATTGACTCRAAAGTTCYTTGAATACCCACAAGGAAATTGATGGAAACTTGGAGAARAAGACCTTGAATCTCCTAAAAAYCTCTCTAAAGTTCTTGCATGAGAATGGGCATGCATAAAGGACTTAACTCATCTTATCACACTCAGAAAATATCCAAAACGACATAGTTTAGGGTCTAAAAATGTGGAAAAGTTGAAAATACCCTTAATGAACCTGCCTTGAAAACTGGACGAATGAAACCGCGGGTGGCACCAACGGGTCGTGGAAACAACCCACGGACCGTTCTGTCTTCTCATTAAATGAATTTATGAATGCCTTCTCTTTGGAACTTAACCAACGGACGGACAGGATGGGTCGTACTATGATCCAACGGGCCGTTCCTTTAGTCGTTGATTTCTCCCCTGAATCTTATGAACTTCTATCCAACGAGCCTCACCACAACTCGTTGTACGCTTCAATGGGTCGTGGTTACTATCCATCCTTTCTCACTGAGATCTGGGATCCCTTACCACGGGTCCCCACAATGGTCATTGCATGACCCATCGTACCTTCCTACTGCCAAGTCCACTTCCTACCACGAGAACAAATAGTGGCTCGTGGTTCCTTACCATGGGTCGTCAAGTCAACCGTTGTTTCCCCTGACCTGAACTCCTGAACCCAAGACCACAAACGACAGTCCGTGCTTACTTACCATAGGTCGTGGTAACTGTCGTTCTGCAACCTTTTTCCCAACTTTTAGCAATTTTGCATTTTATCTTTTCGGGTCTACTCCTAAGCACTTCCGAGGTATTATAGCAAGTCACTATTGCAGGGAGACGACAGTACCAGTGTAGGAAGGTGGAGTTGTTGAATTAATTGTTGAAACCTCGATATATTCATATATGTGTTGGTGTATAATTGTGCAATTAACAGAGGAATAGATCAAGAATTGGCTTAGCCTATGTGTGTGTTTGTTGTAGTTAGTAAAGGTTAATCAATTTCATGTCAATTATATACTGTTGTGTGAACTAATCTTGGTCAGCTGATGATGCTACCAGTATGTGTGGTATACTGATAATATCTTTCTATTCCTTTTTGAGTGTAGGTTGTGGCAGGAGAATTGCAGTTTCATGATTAACGAGGGAGATACTCAGTATCAGCTTCTGCATTTCGTCTGCAAGTGAAGCAGCGTCTTTTATTGTCAGTATTCTATGTAGAGCTATTGTACTTATCTAGACTTGATTTTGGGTGAGTCAAGGTTTTGGGGGGTGCATTTTATTGACCTTCAAATTTATTGTTTTGTACAAAATAATGAAGGTTGTAAATATTATTATATATGTTATTTCAAAAAAGGGTTCTCCTATCGAGCTAAAGTCAATGTAGGTGCCAGCATAATTCATCCGTTTGGGTCATGTCAAGTTGGTATCAGAGCCTTTAGGTTATCGATCTCACAAGTACAGGAGCAATACCGAGTAGACGTCTATGGGTCGGTATGTAGACTTCCATATCTAATCTTCGGGAGGCTACAAGGCATCTAGGAAGTTCTCCATTTCATTCTTTCCTATCGTGTCTTCTGAGCATGCTGGTCACCTGGGTTGAGTCCAGTTGGTATCTGAAGGATTTCAATTGGTATCTCAATGGGCTCAATTAGTATTTGGCGATGTGGATTATAGAGGGACATGAGATGAACTGTGATGAAGTGTGTACTTACACACTTCATAGACATATTTTGCCCACACTTTACTATGTTTTGAGAATAAATTATGTGTGTTTTCATGTGTTTGTGCTACATATTTGTGAAAATGGCTAACACGTGTGATGAGATGTTTTTAGGGATTAAAATGATGAATTTGAAGGTATTTGAGGCTTATTGATCAAATGTGAAGAAATGGGATTGGAGAATGAAAGGATTGAAGGTCGCACGAGGATGGCACAAGTCGTTCGAGGCAACCACACACTGGTGCAATACCAGGCGCGGCGCGGCAGCTGCATGCGCGCACTGCCAGGCGCAAGGAGCCACTCTTATGGCGTTATTCCCTGTGCGACGCCAACCTTCCCCAGCACGATGACAAGTGCGAAGCAGTCCTCACTCCTGCGTGATGGAGCATGCGACGCGACACTGGAGAGGCGTTGTGGCATAGGCGACGCAAAAAGGGTGTTCAAACAGCCAAAATGGGTCTCTTACATCAACTAGGAAGAGGAAATTAACAAATCCCAAGACAAATTCATCAAGGAACAAGGAAGACATAAATCTACTACAAATACCCCTTTATTTTCATGTAATAGCTATGAAGTTTGAAATCAAGCTTTACATCAAGTTTCAAGTCTTACAATCTAGTTTTGAGAGTTAGTTTTATTTTGAGATAGGATTGTAAAGTTGTTCTTCCAAATTTTGCATTAATCAAGTGAAGGTTCTTCTAATCATTGTTGTAAGTATTATTTTAAGCTTTTGTCTATGAATGCTATTAAACTACTTATGAACATGATAGGCTAAAACTACCACAACTAGGGTTATGGGAACCATGGTGAATTAACGAACTAGTTTAGCACGAAGTGATTCTAAAACCAATACTAAATGCTTATATTGTATTCTCTTCATCTTTAACGATTCTTAATGGTGCGCAACGTTAGGAAGTGCCTGAATTCTTTACTTGCTTTGGTCAAAGAGGTAGAGATTAGGAAAAGAGGATTACAACGGAGCCTTGATCTTGATGATCATTGTATTAACTTGAGTTGTGGTCGCAGGATAGTTATATCTGAAACTTAGTGATAACGGTTAGTTTGCAAA
>JACEIK010004546.1:69679-108347 GCA_018107945.1 Datura stramonium | reverse complement strand
ATAGTTTAAGTTGAGGGTATTGATGAAGGGTGTACTTACACACTTCATGTACATATTTTTCCCACACTTTACTATATTTTGAGAACAAATTATGTGTGTTTTCATGTGTTTATTCTACATATTTGTAAAAATGGCTAACGCACGTGATGAGATGTTTTTAGGGCTTAAAATGATGAATTTAAAGGTATTTGAGGCTTATTGATCAAGTTTGAAGAAGTGGGATTGGAGAATGCAAGGATTGAAGGTCGCACGAGAATGGCACAAGTCGTTCGAGGCATTGACACACTGGCGCAATACCAGGCGCGGCGCGGCAACTGCATGCGCGCACTGCCAGGCGCGAGGCGCCACTCTTTTGGTGCTATGCCCTGTGCGACACCGGCCTTCCCCAGCACGATGACAAGCACGAAGAAGTCCTCACTCCTACGCAATGGAGCATGCGACGCGGCACTAGAAAGGCGCTGTGTCATGGGCAACACGGCAAGGGTGTTCAAACAACCAAAATGGGTCTCCTACATCAACTAGGAAGAGGAAATTAACAAATCCCAAGACAAATTCATCAAGGAACAAGGAAGACATAAATCTACTATAAATACTCCTTTATTTTCATGTAATATCTATGAAGTTTGAAATCAAGCTTTACATCATGTTTTAAGTCTTACAATCTAGTTTTGAGAGTTGGTTTTATTTTGAGATACGATTGTAAAGTTATTCCTCCGAATTTTGCATTAATCAAGTGAAGGTTCTTATGATCATTGTTGTAAGTATTATTTTAAGTTTTTGTCTATGAATGCTATTAAATTACTTATGAACATGATAGGCTAAAACTACCACAACTAGGGTTGTGGGAACCAAGGTAAATTAATGAACTAGGATTAGCACGAAGTGATACTAAAACCAATACTAAACGCTTATATTGTATTCTCTTCATATTTAACGATTCTTAACGGTGCGCAACTTTAGGAAGTGTCTGAATTCTTTACTTGCTTTGGTCAAAGAGGTAGAGATTAGGAAAAGAGAATTACAACGGAGCCTTGATCGTGATGATCATTGTATTAACTTGAGTGTTGGTCGCAGGATAGTTATATCTGGAACTTAGTGATAACGGTTAGTTTGCAAAACTCATGAGACTTGGCCAAGTAATTGAGGATAGTCATTCAATAGGGATTGGTCGATCGTTTGAATGAACCTAAGTTATCAGTTCTATAAGTAAAGTATTGGAATAGATCACCAGTGTAAAACCCGAAGTAGTTAAGGACCCATGGGGAACACTTACCCTAGTTAATTGCATAAATTTGGACAACCATCAACTTCTCAACATTGTTACTTATTTTTACAAATCCCCCCTCTTAGGTAATAATTGACTAAAAAAGCTTAAGCACTAGCGTTTTTATACATCCTTCCATATTCCCTGTGGGATCGACCCCAACCTCTTAGTTGGGTTCTTTATTGACAACGTCCACTTCATACTTCAGTTGGAAGTGTGGTTTGAGCATTATCAAACTGGTGGGTGGAAGTGGCTAAAGTTGACCTAAGGGACATAAATCCCTATGGGTGTTGACCTTAGTAAGTTTCATTGCAGCGAAGGATTTCTCGCTACAGCGAACTCGCTACAACGAGGAAGGGACCACCACGGCGAGTTCGCTGCAGCGGAAGGGAGATCGCTGTAGTGGAAAGCTGCTACGCAAATATGTCAACTATGATAAAAACAAGCAATATGAATACGGGGAAAAACAACTATAATATATAATGGAAAAGGCCCAAACACGGCCATTGTCTGAGGATGCCAAATGGGCACCAGTAACAACTAGTAGCAAGAAATAGTTAATATCCAAAAACAAGCAAGGGAAACAAGAATTGTATTACATGCCCCAAATGGGTCAACCCAAAGCAAGTATCTAAAAAAAGAGTAGGGGAGGGAGGAACACTGCGGCCATGATTCACTAGAGGCCTCGTCGCTGCTGCTGTTGAGGTCCCCGGCCACCTTATCCTCAAATTGGCTGAGGAAGGAGAATTTTGGAAGGTCCTCTATGTTCACCTAGGGTGTCCTAGATCTTCAGGAAAAGGTCTTCAGGATCTTCTTGATCTCCTTTCACATGCGGACGAAGAGCTTATCTCAGGAGCGTCGCTTCCTCTTCTCCCTTTCCAAGTCCTCTCTGAGCTCCATGTGGTCCTAGGCCAATGAGGCGATCGCCCCCTGCACCCNAATATGAAACTCCATTAATAATGAATATTTCATCAATATTAATCTGCCTCATGTGGTCCTAGGCCAATGAGGCGATCGCCCCCTGCACCCCCTCTGGATGTGCAGTAGCTCTGATGGATGGCCTACTACCTGAAGGCGGTCTGGGAAACCCTCCCAACAGCTCCCCCATGGCGGCTATCTCTGTCTTAATCCGCTCAAAAGGACCCACCATCTCAGTCGCTAGAAGCATTCTTCCTCTTCTTCCTGCCCCTCCTGTTGTACCCTTCACCCTCAAGGGATAAAACGATACATGAAAAGCCACCATGATATCTCTGGCCTCCCGGTACACCCTGGCGCGCTTGCAAAGAAGGGTAATGAGAGAATGGAAAGGAAGTCCAGTGACACTCCAAATCGAGAAGTACCTGCACCCCTCCAGTATCTGCATCTCGACATTTACCTACACACTGCTCTGGATACAGGCCACCACTAATGCTTAGGCAGAGGTCATGTCAGTGATATTGGTGGATAGGCTAATCCTCCGACACACCAAATTTAGTTACCTCCTGGCCTCCACAGTAAAGTGCGTACCCTAAATAATGAGACGAGGCCTTGTGCTCCTCCACTAGCCACTACCCATTTCCATCTACGTTTCAGGCCCTCGGCTCATAATAGCAGCAGCATTCAAACTAATTTTCCTTCCCCTGACATAGGCGATCGGGTCCGGGTGATTCCAGTTCACAGTAGGGAGGTTGGCATAGAACTCCCTTACCCAAGCCTCGTTAGCCTTTCAAGGCTCCTTGACTAAAGGACCCCACCCCATCTCCTGAAGACGGGCATAGAACTCCAATGCCTTCTCCGTCACATCCTACATGATGAAGCCCCTCTCATGTATCAGGCCCTTGGTCACCTGCTCACTGTGCCAGAACTGGCACTGGTTATTCATGAACCTAATATAACTGGAAGTGTGGCTACTGCTGCTACTGCTAGACATAGTGAAAAAAAGAACCTGTAGAAAAATGAATGCATTACAAGAGGGATCAACGAGTAAAAGATAGAACTGGAATCAGAAATAAGAAATAGGCGACATAGCTCACTGCCTAGGTGTGACCGCTGCAGCGAATGAGTTACCGCAGCAGCGAATCCGCTACAACAAAGTGGACCTCTATAACGAGTCTTCTACAGCGGTAAGGACCCGCTTCAGCAGACATCGTCTTCCCCAGCAGACCTCCGACCCCAACAACGGAGGTCGGGTTTCCAACCTCCATTTTCCTCCAAATTAGGCACAAATCAGGCAAAAGGAAGACTTACGCATTCCCTACCAACCATTTTTCACCCCAATAGATTCTGGATTCGAGCCCAAAAGACTCGAAGAATCCAAACCATCACCCTACCTAAACCCCATCTACTCAAGCAATAACTACATGAAATCAATCAGGGACACGCAGAGAATGATGTAGAATACTTATGGATGTAAATGCAAGTAGCATACTTCAAGAATCTAGTCTAATAGTTCAACAAGAAACCTACCTTTACTACCCCAATAACCACCCTAAAATAGTGCAAGTGGGCATGATATCACAATCAATCAATAGGAAATGGGGAAAGGAAGTCATGAGAATGAGGATTACCTGAGGAATTTGAACAAAGGCCGCCGGTGAGTTGAGAAGATTTGCCAAAATTTTGAAGTGAAAAGGGTAAGAATGATACAAAAAACCGTCATTCTGGACTTTAAACTGGTTTTCGTTCCGTTGTATCCGAACATGAATCACTATAGAGGACTGGCTTAAAATAATGACGTCTCAAATTCCCCAGGGGCTAACCACATTTAATGTTACATTTAGATGAAGTTATATGGGAATGAGTAGTATCTATGGGTGCATAGGCCCGGGGTACATGTTGTAAGTCACAATTGAGAAATTTGAAAGGCTCGGGCTTAGGCAGATCAAACCAGCACAAAACTAGCAAGTAGGAGTAAGAGCGTGGTTACTTCTTCCGGCTATAGCATAAGGATAAAATATTTGTGCTCCAGGTGACATGCCTTTTGGATTTGTAGGACCTCGATTTAAGGTTCTAGTGGAGATACCAGTCTAAAAACCTAGAAATAATATCGGTAAGACCACAGTGTCGATGAGGAACATCGGGATAATGACTCCATGTCAAGTAAACCGAAGCCTATTTTATGGGATCATTCGGGGACAAATGAATTTTTAATTGATATCTGATGTAACGACCCTTCTGGTCTCTTAAACACTTGGCTTTGATAACCCTAAAATTTGAAGTTTTACAGTCGAATATAATTGCTAGTATGAGTAGAGGTAATGACTAGGTTTTAATTGGAAGGACGGGATTAGAAGTTTGTTGTAGGCCCAGCGATAGGACCGCTATGACGGGTACCTAGTCACCATGATGAGACCACTACAACGGGTCTCGCATCGCTGTAATGGGTGATGCGAGCCATAAATCCTCATTTTTCCACTTTTTAAACCCATATCCTAGAATAATAAGGTTTGGTCATTGAAAACGCCTTGAAACTTGCACTTCTTATTTTATAAAAGAAGGGGGAGGTTAGAGAAGAGGAAAACTTCACCAACCCCTTCAACAAAATTCTTCAAGGGAGATGAATTCGAAGCTAGAAAATGGAGTCCTACCCTTCTCTTGATGATAGCTTGGTTTTCAGGTAGGCTATGGCTTACCTCTGTGTTAGACTTCGATTAGCAATTCGTATATGTGTGTATGGTTAATGTGTTCTTGATAGGTGAAACAAAAGTTATAATACTAATGACAACTTGTTCAGACTATAGTTGGTAATTGGTGAGAGGAAATAGTGTGAGTAACAAGAAAAGAGAGAGAAACCTATGTTATGCTGCAATCATAGGGGTATGAATAGATTTTAATGCTAGATTCTAAAATTTCATCATAGGCTGAAGGTCTATGATCTTGGGCATATGTACATGCCAAAGTGATATTCTATACTCATCTTTATTCATGTTTGCACCTTATTTTAATTACAATCTCATGTATTTTGATTGAAATGGTGTTCATGAACTAACGTATATGATTAGCCTTTGTTGTACGTTGGAATGCAAGCTAAAAGTGTCATTTGGAGTCATCAACGTTCCACGGAGAAGAAGTGGGGCGTTCAAAGCCGTGTCACGGAGTAAGGAAGCAAGTTGGGATGTTAAGGGACTACAAAACAGTGAGCATCCTTGTTGGTAGTGTGTCACGGAGGCACTTTGGCGTATTGGCCAGTGTGCCATGCTAAGGAAAATATCACTTGCTCAAAGCATTGCAGCAGCGCATAGGCAGCATATCACGGAGGCAAATCTCCACGATAGCCAACATGTCACAATAGCAAATCTCTGTGATAGACAGCGCGACACAAGGGAAGTCCACCACAAGCCAAATTTCGACAATTATAAAAGGAACACTTAGCAGTTTAATTGGATATCACAGATTATTTTTGAAAAAACGTGGAGAGCAGGAGGAGGAACATTACGGACTTCATCTTCTAGGGTTCTTTATATTTTCCTTCTTTTTTCATTCTTTTAATACATGAATTCAAACACAATGTTGGATTCTTGTACTAGCATGAGTGGCTAAAACCCTTCTTCTAGAGTTGAGGCCACATAACATGATTGTATTTGCTTAATTCGATATTTGGTTCAAGTTTTCATTGTTGTTAGTTCTTGCATTCTTGTTATTAATCATTTTAATGCGTGATCACCATTTAAATGAATCTTTTAAGCTTAGGAAAACTTGAAAGAGTGAACCCTAGGATAGAATTAATAATGCAAGAAGTGAGTTCAAGTCTTTAAGGTTGATTCGCGGTTAGGATAGAAATATACCTAACTCACCTCACTTGGCTATGAAACGGGAAGATAGCTAGACACCTAAATTTGAATCGTCACATCACCGCTATTAGATGTAGTTGTGAAGCCAAGTTTAGGTTAAATGGTTAGAGGTTTGAAAATCCAAAACCAAGGGCATTAACCCCGTAAACCACTCCACATAGATAATTGCATATGAATTAGGTTGTCATATCCCCGCTCAATGATGTAGTTGTGAGGATAATTCGATTATGTTTTGAGGATCGAAAGACCGTGAACATGGCAGTTATTGTGAGACAACAAATGAAGACAAATACTTGAACTATTGTGAATTGTAGCTATACATGAATGTTTGTCTTAACCCTGGATTCTTCTCATTACTATTTTTCACTTAAATTTGTGATCGTCTTTAGATTTAGAAATAGACAAACTTTAAATCTTGAAAAATTAGAACTTTTGAATTTTTGAATTGATACTTGAACTTGTTAATTCATTGAAAATTTAGTCTCTGTGGGTTTGACATTCGGCTCCCAAAGAGCCATTGTATTACTTGAATGACCGTGTGCACCAGACCATAGCAAGTTTTTGGCGCCGTATTCGGAGACTAGAAACATTTGGTGAATTTCTTGTTTTTGTATTGTTTTATATTTTCTTAAGTGTTAAAAAAACTTGGTCTTGGTCTTCTGATTTGCAGGTAACAGGGTTGTTCGTACAACAAGCTAGCAAAGGATAGAGAGCTGGTTGAACCTATCCGAACCTGAAAGAAGGTTGCGATAGTTGAGAAGGGAAGGTTCGACTCTATATCCCATCCAACAGGTTCAACGGGGTGAGGTTGCATCAGCAGAGATAGCAGCGAGACTTATTCGTGAAGTGGAAATCCCACTCACGATGAATGTTGCCTCCAGCATCTGCAGATCGGAGCCTGGAGGTGGATTCGAACTTAAGAAGAATATGGTACAATTGTTGCACACGAGTGGCCAGTTTACAGGGATGACATATGAGGACCCATAGCAGCATCTGTAGAATTTTCTGAAGACCAGTGAAACCTTCGTCCCCACCAAAGTGTCAACTGATTATGTCAGGCTCACTCTTTTCCCTTTTTCATTATTGGGAGAAGCGAAGAAGTGGTCGAAGGAAAAACCACCTAACTCCATCACTACTTGGGATGACCTGGCAAAGAAGTTTCTAATCAGATTCTTCCCATCTGGAAAGACTGCTAAATTGAGGAGTGAAATTTTGAGTTTCAAGCACCAGTCATATGAGAATTTATACCTAGCTTGGACAGGTTCAAGTCATTGTTGAGAAATTGTCCTTACCACCAACAATCTAATAAAATGTTGGCCCATACTTTTGTGGAGAGTCCAGACCCCCACACAAAGATTTTTCTAGACTCTACATCATGTGGGCAAGCATTGGAGAAGACTTATAATGAATTGTACACTTTGTTAAACAAGATTGCACAATGAAATCCAGAGTGGCACAGTGATGCAACCCGGGGAGCAGGCAAGAGAGAAGCTAGGTTGATTGAAGTTGATAGTGTGAATGCCTTGGCAGCCTAGCTAGCATCCTTTCAGCATCAGATGATGACTCAATTCAGCATGGTGAGTATGCACAGACGCAGGCACAGGTAAATGCAATTCAACCAGCTCCTAGCTAGTGTGAGATATGTAGAAACAGTGTACATGGTGTAGACTCTTGCGGAGCAAATACAGAGTTTTGTTGGAAATGTGTAGAGAGACAACCTGAATTATAGGAACACCTACAAAAGGAACTGGAAAAATCACCCAAATTTCTCTTGGGGTGGTAATCACGAGTAGAGTTAGAGTTATCAGCAACCTCAGCAGAATCAGTTTCAGTAGCAGAGTAGGCAGGCTAGTGGCTAATCTAGCAACATTGAGGAGATGTTGCAGAACCTCATGGCCAATCAGACTCAGATGGAAGCTGACCAAGCAAAAATGGCAGCTGAGTTAAAAGATCAGCAGTTAGACACTCGCAACTTGGAGAAGCAGATGAGTCAGATAGCAGCTGCTCAACATAATAGACTGTAGGGGGGTTTACCTAGTGATACAGATACAAACCCAAGGCAGGTCATGGTCATCAGTCTGAGGAGTGGCAAACAGTTGGCTGATGCACCAACAAAAGAGAAGAAGAATGAGGTGCAACCAGATTTGGTCAGACAAGAACATAGAGAAGAAGGCTGCAGCAAATAATTCACAATCAGCAGTGCCGCCAATACAGAGACCACCACCAGCATTCCTGCAAAAGCTCAAGAAAAGCAAGGAGGATACTTGTTTCCAAAAGTTCTTTGATATTTTCAAAGAACTTCACACAAATTTACCTTTGATTGACCTTTCGCAGGGAATGCCCAAGTACGCTAAGTACTTGAAAGATGTGGTGACCAAAAAGATAAGGATGATAGATGTGTAGACTATGGCACTCACTGAGGAGTGTAGTTTTAGGGTGACAAGCAGGATGCCCAAAAAGCTCAAAGACCAAGGGAGTTTCACCCTCCCCGTACAAACAGGTGGAAAGGATTTGATGCGGGCCTTGTGTGATCTAAGGGCAGCTGTGAACTTGTTGCCATGTCGCTGTTCAATACACTTGGTTTGGGAAAACGAAGGTCCACTAGAGTGATGCTGCAGCTGGCTGACAAGTCAAGGGTGTCCCCAGAGGGGATTATTAAGGATCTGCTCATCAAAGTATCTAAGTTTAGCATACTGCAGATTTCATAATTCTTGACTTTGAGGTTGATAATAAGGTACCCCTAATCTTGGGACGCCCATTCCTGGCCACGGGAGGAGTGATTGATGTGAGAGATGGTACCCTGAAAACGAGGGTTAATGATGAGGAGGAGACCTTTAGAGTATATAAAGAGATTATTCCCCCAACACACTATAGAGATCTTTGAAAGATCAATATACAGACAGAGGATGAGTGTGGAATGGTAAATTTCAAAGGTCCACTTCTAAAGGATCTCTTAACAAGGAAGCCCAAAGTTTTTTGTTGTTCATATGCCGAAGAATCCGATGAAGAAGGTGATAGAGGAAAAGAGGAAAAGTGTGGAGGCTTTTTCCTTAAAAGTCAAGATGAAGAGGAAATGATTTCTGGAAGGGAAGAAGTGTTTGAGAACATCCTGATAAGGATGATTTACATCATGTTGTAACGTAAATTCAGGCGCAGCTTGGGAGGCAACCCAAGTGTACCACAAGTACAATTTTTTCTTTTGTTTTTAAGTTTGATTATTGTCACTTTTTTCTTGTTTTATTTGTTGAGTTAAGCAAATTGAGGGGAAGTCTGAGTATCCTTAGAAATAGAAGCTAAGGAGCATGGAAAAATACAAGTGTGGGGTTGATGACCCTTGTGATGAAAAGGTGGAAGAGCATGCTGCTAGGTACACCTAAAGGCCTCAAGAAGTATCTCTAACCCTTGTTTTAATTTCAATTGATGCTTTGGGAACATAGCACAATTTTAAGTGTGGAGTAAGGGAAATTTCAAAATTATTGGATGTTGATTGACACTGAATGATGTGCTTGGTTTGAAATTGTTAGATTTGAAAGTCTGAGTGAAGCAAAGTTCACCCACCCTTTGCTTCTTTTCGGTTCTTTTCTGAAGGGGGCACTTTGAACCGAGAAAAAAGTTTTTAAGTTGTCTGTAACTAGCTGGTTTATTCTTAGTTAAGAACTTTTCCCGATGGATGGATGACGACCGTCTGGAGGAAAAATTAGTCAATAGGATTTTTTGTTGAACCCTTAACTAATTGATGGCTTGATACTCTTGTTGACTGTTGTACATGATTGTAAGAGGCAAGTAGATCTTAATTGTGAAGCATGTTGAGAAAATGGTATGACTTGATTGAGACACTTAGGCTCAAGAATATGACTCTATGTGTTTTGTGCTTAATTTTTGAATTCATGTGATTAGTTGTATTGAGAGTCTGTATGGGTCTGTCTAGACTTGAACATGTGCAGTGTGTGTAAGGTTCTTCGTACAATCCATGTTATCATGTATTGTCTAGAACTTGTCTAGTGTATTTGCAAAGCAAAATGAGGGATGTTGAACGTAAGAAATGATTTAGGTATTTCTTGAATAAGCCTATTTTCATCCTTTTCTTTACCTACCTTTAATGCATAATCCTAGTTAACCCATTAAGCCTTTAGCCTATTCATTGTTATCCACATGAGAAGCTTAATCTTTTTCTTTCAATAGACCTGAATTTGATCCAAACCTACCAAGCGCTTAAGTGAAAAATGCAAAGAGTTAAAGGAGTAAGAATATTGAAAAAAAAGGAAAATAGTTGGTTATGGAAGTTGAAGAAAAGATTAGGGGTGCAATGTTCAAAATACATAAGTGTAAGTAGGGAGTTGAAAAGAACAATAGAATGATGAAGTGTTTAAGGTGTGATTACTTTCTACTAATAACATAAGTGTGCTAAAAGAATTGGAGAAACAAAAAGGAAAGTGATAGATGAAAAAGCAAGTGATGAAGTAAAAGGAGATGATGTGCTTAATTAGAAAAAGTGATGTATTAAAAGTGCTTAGGGAAAATAGTCACTACTACTAGCCAGAATAGTACCTACCCGTCCCTTAGCCTACATTACAACCCATAAAGTCCTACTTGATCTTACTTTTAGAGATTCCTGTGTTAGTGGAGTAATACACTAAGGGCAAGCATATGGGTCATTATGTGTTGCGTGTGAATTTTTTGTGAGAGTGAGTGTAATTGCGTGTGATCTTGTATGAGTTTGCTGAAAGCTATAGAGTTAATTTTTTAGGCTAGGAGGTCTTAACTGGTCATAATTGGTTTTAAATGAGTCATATATAGCATGCTTCATTTGAACTTATCATATAAGTCAATCATGATAGCACTTGATTTGAGTGTTCTTGCGTCAATTGGTAAATTAGGTGAGTCTTCCCCGTGAATGTGATATAATAGATTTGTTCGAGGACAAAAAGGACTGTATATGTGGGGTAGTGATCTTGGGCATATGGACATGCCTAAGTAATATTTTATACCCAATCTTTAATCATGTTTGCACCTTATTTTAATTATAATCTCATGTATTTTGATTGAATGGTGTTCATGAACTAATGTTTATGATTAGCCTTTGTTGTAGATTGGAATGTAAGATAAAATTGTCATTTGGAGTCATCAACGTGCCATGAAGAAGAAGTGGGCCGTTCAAAGCTAAGTCACGGAGCAAGGAAGCAAGTTGGGACGTTAAGAGACTACAAAATAGTAAGCATCCGTGTTGGTAGCATATCACAGAGGCACTTTGGCGTGTTAGCCAGCATGCCACGCTAAGGAAAATATCACTTGCTCAAAGCAGTGCAACAGCGCATTGGCAGCGTGTCACGGAGGCAAATCTCCGCAATAGCCAACGAACACGAAGGCAAATCTTCGTGATAGCTAGCGTGTCACAAAATCAAATCTCCATGATAGCCAGCGTGACACGGAGGCAGTCCACCACAGGCCAAATTTCAATAATTATAAAAGAAACACTTAGCAGTTTAATTGGATATCATATATTATTTTTGGAAAAACATGGAGAGTAAGAGGAGGAACATTACGGACTTCATCTTCTAGAGTTCTTTTTTCTTTTTCTTCTTTTTCCATTCTTGTAATACATGAATTCAAACACAATATTATATTCTGGTACTAGCATGAGTGACTAAAAACTTTTTTTCTAGGATTGAGGCCACATAACATGATTGTATTTGTTTAATTCAATATTTGGTTCAAGTTTCCATTGTTGTTAGTTCTTGCATTCTTGTTGTTAATCATTTTAATGCTTGATTACCATTGAAATGAATCTGTTGAGCTTAGGAAATCTTGAAAGAATGAACCCTAGGATAGAATTAATAATGCAAGAAGTGAGTTCAAGTCTTTAAGAATGATTCCCCGTTAGGATAGAAATATACCTAATTCACCTCTCTTGGTAATAAAACGGAAAGATGGCTAGATACCTAAATTTGAATTGTCACATCACTGCTCTTAGATGTAGTTGTGAAGCCAAGTTTATATCAAATAGTTAGAGGTTCGAAAGTCCATAACCAAGGATATTAACTCCGTAAATCACTCCACATATATAATTGCATATGAATTAGGTTGTCACATCCCCGCTCAATGACGTAGTTGTGAAGCTAATTCAATTATGTTTAGAGGCTTAAAAAATCATGAACATGGCAGTTATTTTGTGAGACAACAAATAAAGACAAATACTTGAACCATTGTGAATTGTAGCTATACATGAATGTTTGGCCTTAACCCTATTCTTCTCATTATTATTTTTCACTTAATTTATGATCATCTTTAGATTTAGCAACAAACAAACTTTAGATCTTGAAAAATTAGCACTTTTGAATTGATACTTGAACTTGTTAATTCACTGAAAATCTAGTCCTTGTGGGTTTGACATCCAGCTCGCAAAGACCACTGTATTACTTGTACAACCGCGTACGCCGGAGACGTATAGTCTTAACGGTTACTTTCCCGGTATGCTCCTGAATAGGGTGTAGATTGTAATTATATATGTAATTTGATATTACTTGTGTGTATGCAGTTAGTTTGTCGCAGTAGGAGAAAGGAGGGCTTCATAATAAATATGGCCCTGAGTAACTAGAGTTTGTGAGAATGAACCTATAAATAATGGAAAACAGAATGGGAAGGAGAATTTCATAAAGTCTAGAATAAATGTTTGATACCCGTGTGGGTCCAGGAAGGGGAACTAAGCTTCCATACTTTATTGGTCGGTAAATTAAAAACGTGGAAACAGGATTAGGACTAGCGTATTGAGTGTCGATACATTGATTTATATAATTGAATAATCTTCGAAAAATGATTGTGTTAGAAATTGTATTGATTAATTCTTGTTGTCGAATGTATGTTGTTAAGTGGATTTAATTGTGAGGTACTACTCTTAAACTATGGGTGGAGTACGTGGCAATTGATTGAGAGCATGTTGAAACATGTTGAGACAGAGGGATGATACATCCTTACCCTGAAAGGAGAGGCTCATGTCCAAGGTGAGCATCCAGACAAGCAGATCTGTGTGTATGAGTACTTGGATATGAGTGGCTCGTGCTCAAGGTGAGCATCTGGGCAAGCAATATGGTATGAGTACACAGACAGGTATGATATGATGATCATATGGCTGGGGTGTACAGTAAGAGTACACAGACAGGTATGATATGGTGTTCATACAGTTGGATGTACAGTACATGAATTTCTAGAGTCCCTGCAGGTCATGACTAAAAGGGCAGAAATAAGACCCTCCGACATGTGTGTACATATAGATGTGTGACATGTGTACAAATATACAGATGTGTGACATGCGTACAAATATACAGATGTGTTACGTGATATAATGATGTGAGAGATACAAAGGTGGGGTAGTATATGATGATCTGGTACAGGTATGGTACTACTTATGTGAAAATGGTGCTGAGGTGTACAGAGGGAGATCAAAGAGGTGCAGATATATGTTTGTATCCAGATTCCTGTGGGAACACGACTGTATTATTATGATTGAATGTCTTCTTTGTTGATAACTTAATTGTGTTACTTGATGATTATTGATGAATGTCTGATTGACGTGGTTACCCGCAATTCGTGGGCGATTGCCTAATTTGGAAGAGTCTAATATAGTTGAGCTAAGTTGATTTTGGGTTATTAATGTTTCATACTGTGTTGATCCTGACTGTGAGAGTGGTTCCATTAATAGGTGTAGAGTTGAGAGCGGAAAAAGATAATATGGATTATCGGATGTTAATGATGAATAAAATAAAAGGGTAAGCGGCATAGGCAAAAATATCACAGAGTAAATGAATGAATAGGGAATGAATAAAAAGAGTTTGCTAATGAAATTTGGATTTGGTAATGGGTAATGGGTTTATAGTCTTAAAAATGGAGTTGAAGAAGAGCTGTGTAAGTACCGTCGAGGTATTGTTTAAGTGGGTTACCGCTGCAGTGGGCATGTCTATGCGGCCACTAGACCGCAGTAACGGCAAGTCATCACTGCAGTGAGACGACGGTACCTATGCAAGAAGAAGGAGTTGATGAATTGATTGTTGAAACCCCAATGTATTCATATATGTGTTGATGTATAATTGTGCAATTAATGGAGAAATAAATCAAGAACTGGGCATAGCCCATGTGTGTGTGTGTTGTAATTAGTAAAGGTTAATCAATTTCATTTAATTATATATTGTTGCACGAACAAATCCTAGTCGGTCGATGATGCCTACCAGTACGTGTGGTGTACTAACACTATCTTGCTACACATTTTTGAGTGTAGGTTGTGCAGGAGAATTGTAATTTCATGATTGAAGAAGGAGATACTTAGCATCAGCTTCTGCATTTCATCCGCAAGCAAAGCTATTTCTTTTATTGTTAGTATTCTATATAGAGCTCTTATATCTATCTAGACTAGATCTTGGGATAGTCAAGATTTTTGAGGAAGCATTTTATTAAACTTCAAAAATTGTTGATTTGAACAAAATAATGATGGTTCTAAATATTATTATTATGTATGTTATTTCAAAAAGGGGTTCTCCTATTGAAGCGTTCACACGATTCGTCTGTTTAGGTTGTGTCAAAAACAAACATACTACTCGCTTCATTTCAATTTATTTTTCCTTTTTTTCTTCTTAATCCATTTTTAAAAAATTGTGTCTTTCCTTTCACATGATATATCTAAAATCACAAGATTAAAAAATATTTTGATACATTTTACACATCTTTAATTTAACACCCCGAAATTCAAACAAAAAGTTTACTTCCTTAAACTTATTACTCCCTCCATTCCATTTTAATTGTTAGGATAAGATTTGCACGCTCATTAAGAAAAAATTAATAGAGATGATAATTTGACTAATATAACCCTATTAATTTTCGAAAACATACAATAATAATTCTTCATATTTTAGAATGACTTTAAGTATTAAGGGTAGAATTAAAAAAACATGATCAATTATCTCTTGAATTTTAAAACTTGCAAATATTTTGAGACAGCTATTTTTAGTATACCTAGCAATTAAAATAGAACGGAGTATCAAATTAAAACCAGACAAATTAATTGGAATGCAGGGATTAACTTTTCTTTCCTTTTTTAGTGTATCCTTTCATCTAAAGTATAAGGCTATTAATAAGCCTCCAAGTGATAAAGTAACTCGGAGAGCTCAAATTGCTACAGTGCAGGCAGCAGGTCGACAACATTTATCAGCATTTTACTATTGGGTCTAGCACGAGTATAAAAGGGTAAAGAGCCGCATGGATCAGTGAAGACTACCGCTCTACAAACAAAGTATTATTCTCATTACTTCCCAAAATAAATCAGCACCTGATAGTTTCATATTCATTTTCAAATTTTTCCATGGTTGTACTCCTTTAGTCCCTTTTTAATCATGTCAAATCAGATCAATAATATAGCTCAAATTCCACCAAAAAGAACCACTTAAAGTACGCAAAATCACAGCAGCAGTAATTTAGAAATTACGGTACCGAAGCAAATGGATAGTTCATACATTCGAATCCACCAACCAACATCAACTATACTTCCTCAAAGATCAAATACATTTCATGTAGTAGTTAAGCAAGAAAATGGAGACATGTCATAAATCAGATACTCGAAGTTCCAACAGTCATCATATTTTTACTACTCGACCAGTAGGTTGACTTTGTACGCAGGCAGGCTAGTACAGAAAAGAATATATCTAGCTTTGCCAACAAGAAAGACCAAACAAAGCATGAAGAAAATAAATAGTAACCTATGGTTTCAGGCTATTCTTGTGAGTGGTTACAGGATAGAACAAACAATCTACCTGAAATAAATGGACATTTGAGGGATATCAACATCATTGTCTTCATCATCCTCACAAGCCACTACCACGTCAAAATGTTTCCTGTATGGAGGCAAATCTGCCTTGGCCACTTCCTTAGCCAGATCCACCAGTTTGCGATCCATCCGCTCTTTATGCTTAGGAAACATGCTGTTATAAAGTAAGCAGCTCCCATAAGAGATGCTATAAGCGTTCAGACCTTTGTTTTGAAGCCACTGAAGAAGCTCCCTCAAAGTTGGATTGTCTTTCAAAATCCACCTGTCCCACACAGTCCAGCTCATATCTTGATGCTTGATCACCTTTGGTGGAACTGGTTCAGCCATGGAAAATAAAGGAAGAGCCAAGTTGGCGAAAGTGTTGCGATAGTCCTCCACCTTATGACCTCCATCCAGAACCTTATAAAGCTCTAGACAAACAAGACCAGTGGCCATAGCAGTAGAAGTAGCAATTGCAGGAATGATCCTCCCTGCTATGAATTTGGCCTTCAGTTTATCCACTTCAGGGATGCTATAGTTTCTAGCCCTCATGTTTGCAAGTCCAGCAATAAAGTCCATATGATAGTTGGTGTCATCGTCCTGTGATTTGGACAAACTTTGTTAGGAGAGCAGATAGAAGAAATAAACACATGATTATAAATTGAACATCTAACACGAAATAGAAGTTCCATTATTTCCTCATAAAACGTTTATTAAAACACCATGTGGTTCTTTAAGTCAGCACAAGTCTGTATATACATGTCAGATCCTTTTCTTTTCTTCCTCCCAGAAAACACATTCACAGAACCAAATGCTCTCTCAAAAGATGCCTATAACATATGCAACATGCACGTGAGAGAGAAAGTGCGCGTGTGTGTACCTTTTCAAATTGAATGGGGTTCATCTTGTAACCCGAAGGTAATTTCTGACGACATGTTTCCAGCTTCATCACCAACTCATTTATGACTGCAGCATCATCTATGGATGAAGCAGACATGCTGGTTGCTTTCTCATCTGTCACAATCTTCACACCTTTCTTTGGCTGGAAATCGGGGACAATCACTTTATCAACAGCTTCAGCTAACTCTTGGGGAGACTTAACCCAATCTGGAATGGGAATGCCAAATGTTTCTGCTCGTAACATAGAGGCTGCCAGGAGAAATTGAAGGTGACTGGCATCGTCAACAGAAAATTGCAAAGGCCTAGGGAAACGTTTTGGTGCTGACCAAAATGGAGCACCACTACTAGTAGTAGCATCCTCAGGAAAAGTATATGTCAACTGCTTCACCCGGTCCGCAAAGTAATCTTCAAACCTGGTTACAAGGAAAAGGAAAAGGAAATGGTTAAAAGCATATATCAAATCTGCTCAAAAGGGTAAAAACTTAGTTGGTTTTTTTGTGGTTATACCTCAGGCGAGCCCAAGTTATGCAATCTTGAAATGTATCACATCTCTCCTTATCGAGGCACTCGAGAACACGATCCAAAGTGTCCCTGGCCTGTGCATCACCAGCCTTTTGCATAGAAGATATGTAGTCGCTAGGATTGATCAGATAAGCATTGACTTCAGTTGGCGTCTTCTCCAGCAAACCCTCAAATTCTGACCGTGCCCATGTTAAGCAATGGTCGATATTGTGTGGGAAAGAGTGAACTGTACACATAGGTGCTTGTTTTTCTGGTGGATCCCTTGACGCACCATAATTCTCCGTAAGGTGAGGAATTACCATCTGAGTGTTGCACTTGGCACCAAGGGTTCCTGACTCCAATAATGGTTTTTGAAAATACAAACATCTCTGATCAATGTAAAGCCTGGCATTCACGTTATCTAGTGCATTGACCACAACACTCAAATTCTCCCAGAATGTATCATCAAATACACTTTCTGTTTCAGGGCTTGCACGGTTTTGCAATGCTTCAATGTGAATGCGAGGATTGATCAACGAAGCAGCGGCAGCAGCAACAGTAGATTTGGCTTGCCCAATGTTCCAGTCACGGAAGAGGAATTGCCTACTGAGATTGCTCTTCTCAATGACATCATCATCTGTAATTGTTAACTTCCCTTTATCACCACAACAAACCCCCATGAGAGCTAAATTCTTCAAGAACTCACACCCAAGCGCACCAGACCCAACAACAAATGCTTTTGCCTCTTCCAGCTTCTTCTGTAGCTTGTTTCCAAAAACTGAGATTTGGGCATCATAACGACTATTCAAGGGCTTCAAATCATTTGGATCCAATGGTTCCGTTGGAAGAGATTCAACAGAGTCGAAGTAGAAAAACTGTCACAAAACAAATAGAAAAGAAGTGGTTCAGTGACAGAACATTCCAAAACTATTAACAAGCAAGCATAAATTACAACCAAAGGCTATATGCAGCATCCAAAACTAATTTAATCCAAAAATTCTACAGTTACCACAGTGCCAAAGATGCATAGGATGCCTATATTGACAGTCGAGAAGACAAAAACACAACATCATGCTTCAAAGGCAATATTATGTTCAGATTTTCCCCTTACACTCTGTTCTAATTGGTACTAAAAATTCTAGAAACAAGTCCTATATGATCTACTATGAACTTATTCAACGTTTCAAACAAGGCAGTAACAATGTTAAACAGATCATCCCAACTAAAAACTGCATGTAATTTAAGAGTGCTGCCCCAATTAAAACAATTCATTTCCTGACCTGGTAAAGTGGATGAAACTTCCCAGAGCAAGCCTTCACAACTTCTTGCCCAACAATACCACCAAACATAGCCGCCATTGGGTTTAGCACAGCCCTTGCACCAAATGCAAAGTTCCGAAGAAGTTTCTGGTCAATCTCCTCGAGCTTTCCATCAGAGAGACTGTTGTTAAGGTCAGTCACAAATGATATTAGCCTCTGAGCATCTTCCTCGGATCCAGCAACAGGGAAACGTCCTGATACAGACACAAACTTATCTAGTGCCTGAAAGGCCAAGTGTAAAATAGGTGGACGGTCAAACTTGGAGAAGTCACTTAGAAGAAAGTCACCAGGATCCTTAATTGCTTCTCGTAGTGGCTTGAATTTTAACACTTTAGGTTCCTTGACCTGAGTGACAATACCCCCCCTTTCATATGCTGCATAATGTGTGGTGTCCTCTTCAATAGTAAATGAATATGGCCTAGCACTTTTTATTTTTCTAGGCTTCCCATCATTCAGCTCCGTCATGCCCCGAACCTCAGAAAATATAACCAAGTCCCCGTCCTGAAACTCAAGCCTCTCATCATCAATACATGCCACAAGAGCAGGGTCGTCATTGCTAATAGACGCTATGATTCCTGTGTGGGGATCCTCACCATCAACATCAGCAACTGCAAACTCAGGGCCAAAGTCACAAAACACACTACCAAAAAGGCCTCGAACTTCAGCTTTGATGAAAGCAATTGGAGGCTGGTGCTTATGACAGTAATCATCAAATTCAACAGCCTTCTCTAAGCTGATATCTGTAAATACAACGGCCTGCAGATAAAGTATAGAGCATTAAGGATGTTATTTCCCTCCACAACCCTGCCATGATGTTAGTAACATAATTATCACATCTCAACAAAATTTTAAAAACGTAACTACTAACGCCAATTGCTAACACTGTACCAAATGCTTCACTGCCAAAACAGTAGCACACATTTCCTCAAACAAATTGCCATTAACATAGTTAGGATTTTAAAAAAAATTGATGAAGTAGTTATATTGAAAGCATCAAGAAGGTGCACAAAGGATTACAAATTAGGGAAAAAATCCAGGTACTGCAAAAATCTAGGATTTGGGAGCTAAAACCTAAAGCAGAAACTCAAGGCTATTAAGACACTGAGAAGGAGCTAGTGAAATCTTAAAGAGGAATAACATCATTTATAGGGGATAAAAACTACAACTAAAAAGATTCATCAGACACTTCGATTTCAGAGAACAGTTGGGACTATTTGCCAGATCTTTTTGATGGTTCTATCCACTTTCCACAATAAATGTGAACATAGTTCACTTGTGTTCTATGAGAACTTATTCATTATCACTGTATCGTGAAAGCAACTAAAATTTCATTAAACTAGTAACTTATTTAAATTAGATCTCTGTTTGGTTGGTATATGGCTATATCCTTTTGCAAATATAGTAACAGTTTTTATAAATTTAGGAGCTTCTTTTTCAGATAGGTAAAATTCAGCAAGAGCTTGAACCTTGATTGAAGTCGAATAAATTACAGATATTTTCTATTTTTATAGAGGGAAATAAAATACAGATGCTTTATGCAATTAATCCGGACATAGGTCATTTCTGTTCTGGATTTTTTTTGAGTATGGTAACAGTCATTTCTGTTTGGGAAAATTTCACAATCATCACTTTTCGAATGGAAAATCTCAATTACTGTCACTTTCCATAATTAATCCGAGCATGTCATTTCTTCTTAGATAAAATCTTAACCACAACTATGTTTAACTATGATTATACTTAAAACAGATCTCAGCTTGGTTAGAGACTTGTATTGTCCAATAATAGGGGTAAGCATGAGATTTAGAGCTCCTATTTTGTCCTAGAGGATAATTAGTCAGTAGTGGAATAAATTTGACCCTAATAGAGTGGAACGGGCATAGACAATTATACTGGTGAACCCAACTAGTTTAGGACTGATTTAAAGTTACTGTATCAGCATTGCAACAGTTGTACAATTAGTAAGTCATCATGACACGAAAAATATGCATAATTGTTAAAATCTATAGCATCAGGCACATGTCTACTTGCCTGAAAATTGGAAAGTTGTTCTTTAGTCAAAGCATTTGTCAACGTGGAGATAATGACAGAATTGTTTAGCTCTTGCAGCTTCTGGACAGAAGCAAGTGCCCTATTCTTCCCAACATCCTCCTCTGTGAAGATAAAATTGCTAGATAGATCCCACAATTCCACATTTCCTTCATCATGCAAAGTAACGGACTTCACACCCGCAAGAATAAGGTTCTTTGCTGCAATAAGGAAACACAATTCTGTTATATCACAGACTTTTAACAGAAAGTGTTCAGAATTTCATATTCAGCACATCGATGACTCACTATCACTTTCTCTTGTTATCACTTATCACTATCTCAAAAATCTACGAAAGTAGGTTTCACTGAAAGACCCATGCAAAACATACATTACCAATCAACTAGGCATCATTATCCATTCTACTTTATTCAGGCCCATTTCATTCCAATGCTAAAGTATTTGTAAAAAAAAACCTACTATTAGATGAACAAAAATAAAATACAGGAAAAGAACCATCTCTAACAATCTTTCTGGAACAAATCGAGAATGCACAAATTTCATGGGCGAAAAGTGGAAATGAAAACTTTAAAAAGAAAAATAAAATCATGCTTCATTATATTCTCCTTTGATGCCAGACTTCGACCTTACAATTCCAGGACAGTAAATAGCAAGAGGAATAAAAAGAATAAATACAGAAGAAACAAGTATACCGATTTCAGCGCCAAGGCCTTGCAAGCCAGAGATGAGAACATTAGATGCAAAAAGTCTACGCATGGTTTCACGTCCATAGACGGCGAGTTGACGGCTGTGAAGATCCTCGTCGATATCAGAGGAGTGACGCGCATCGATCGGAGATTTGCCGTTATCACCGCTACGGCCATTAGTCGCGTTGCCGTTGGCGCTAACATCACCGATAGCAGAACCAGCTCCTCCCATAGTCACCGTCGACGAATCACCAGCAGCGGCGGCCTTGTGCTTCTTCGTCAAAGGATCCACTGAAACGGCGTCTTTCTCTCCTCCGACTTCAACTGTCGACGACCTCTTCACAGGAAGCATAAAGAGCTCTGAACTGCTCGATTCAACCATTTCACAAATCAAAGAAATCAACAAAAATACACGAGATTAAAAAAACACGAAAATTGAAAAGTTGTAAGAGAGAAGGAAGAGAAATGTATAGAGACGGTACCAGAAATGGAGAATATGAAGGAATGAAGGAAGTGAGATGCGCGTGATGATTAGGGTTTGTGTGAGAGAGAGGATACTTTGAGCTTAGAGAGAGTGGAGGTGTGTGTGGGTTCGTATCGACGATAACAAGAAATGGACGAAGATTGTTTTGGGTGGGCCGAAAGGAATGCAGATATTCGATACGGAAAATATGTGAATTTGTTTGGGCTTTTGGCTTTTTTTCTTTTTTCTTTTCTGTAAAGAACATTCATTGTAAGGGGTGAAGTTAAAAATCGCTCTAGATGAACTACTAGTCTTTGATATTTTATTTTCACAAAGAAAGTCTAATAAAATTGATCTCAGTAAGGGATGGTTCTGATTTTTAGATTCCTGGTGTTGGACATATTTTTATGTCCATTTACCATGTTTTTACCCATATGTGATTACATTTTGAGTTCATAATCCTTAATTTATGTTTGAATTCGTGTATGTGTGTGTTTTAGGTGCTAACAAACGACTTGAGTTGGTTTGAGCAGAAAACTAAGCAAAATGGGCTCAAAATGATGCAAGAAATGAAGATTTGAGGAGCTAAAGGGTTTGGTGCTATGGCTGGCGCCCCGCACTAAGTCCCAAACTTCATATAACAAAAACTTCAATTTGGTGTTATGCGCGCCAGCCCTTAAACTTTAAAGACTTGCACTTCACAAACTTGGCGAGATGAGTGGCGCCCTGCACCAGAGGTGTCCAGACTTAGAGAAATTTGACGAACACCATGGCGAGATAGATGGGGCGACGCACCAGGCCTTGTCCAGAGCTGAAATTGCTAGAAATTTGACTAAGTTTGTGGTGAAATACATGGGGCGGCCCGCCAGGGTCATTCCAGGACGGAAAATGCTGATTTTAAAGCCAAGTCTTGAAGGGCAGAAGCATCATTTAAAGGCTCGTCTATAAATACAGGTCTTAGGTCATTTATTAAGCAGTTTTGGACTTCTTGGAGTAGTCTTTACTCATTTTTACATTCTGTAGTTCGTTTATGAAAGCTTGTAAGCCATTTGGAAGGAAGACAAAGTTCTACGACTAGGTTTTCTCTTCTTTACTTCATATTTTCGTATGATGATGACTAAATATTTATTTTTCCGCTTGTCTATGAGTGGCTAAACTCATATTCTAGGGTTGTGACCATGGTGAATAGTTCATTGTTTGAAAGACTAATTAAAATTGATTTTGATTCTTCTTTTATGGTTGTTTGTATTTATTTATGTTAATTTATTATTTATAAGATTGATCACCTTATAAGTAATCTGTTGGCTTTCGATTGAACTTGGGAAAGGGAATCAAAAGGGTTAAAAATAAATTCAGAACGGGAATTCAAAGACTCTTGAATCCATTGGTGATAGGATAGAAGTTATTGTTGAGGATAGGTATATACCCTTCAACTCGTTAGTTGAAATACATGCAGGCATAACCTTCGTTTCATTGTTCTCTTGCGACCATAGGGATATAGGCGTTAGGGTTCATGAAATAGTTCTTGAATGTTAGGGATAGTGGCAAAAAATAGGATAGTAACTTGCAACTAACAACCATAGGAAGAATCATGCCAATTTAATTACATCTGGAAAACTCAACTTGAAACCAACCAAGTGTCATTGCCCTAGTCTTTTACCATCATCAAAATATAATCAAGCTTGCATTTGTTCTAGTTAATTTTATATTTGAAGTTTTAGTAGTTTAATTTTCCAAACCAATCATTATTTTACTTGTTTTATAGATTAGTGAAATTAAATTGACAATCTTATAATGATTAAATTGACTAGTCCTTGGGTACGATATATGAACTTCAAAATTCTATATTACTTGACAACCACGTACGCTTGCATGCGCTTGGACTAAGTTTTTGAAGCCGTTGCCGAGGACTTAAATATGTTTAATCATTTGTAGGTTAGGATTTTATTCCGCTATTCTGTATATATTGTATAGATTTTTATTTTTTATTTGTTTTTAGTATTTTACCATTCTTCTTAACATGACATCTTGGCGTATAAATGGGTTGAATAATGGGTATTCATATCTAGGTGATTTTTGTCTGAATTGTGGAAGGCCCCACTTGTGGCAACACTATCATACTTGCGGTGTATGTGGTGGTCTGGATGGACATTGGAGTAGTTACCCACATTTTTATTCCCCTTCACCAAGCCTCTATTACGATTCTCCTATTGTTTTTTATGCTTATAGGAATAATGAAGAGGAGGAACATCATGCTCAAATAAGCAATATGGAAAAATTGATCCTGAAGCATATGGAAGTAATGAGGGAGCAGCTTACTGAACAGGGAGGAGCCTTAAAAAGGATGAGTGACAAACTCACAGAGATGATGGTTGAGACTATGACTTGTAATGATTTTACAAGTCACGGTCTTAGCCAATACTCAAGAGGAACCTCAAGGGGAAGAAAAGAAGCTCAGACAAGAGATTAGCCAATTTGGCTTAAGTATCCATGACCTGCAGGGTCTTTTGAATGAAAAAGTTGAGGTGTCTGAGGCCCAACTACAAATTATTGTGGATACTATTCAATGCATGAAACAAGAAGAAGAATCCTAACCATTAGACGATTCTTTAATGGTTGATGTAGATGTTGAGGAGGTAGATAAAAGTGAGGATGTCAAGCATAATGCAATCTTGGAGTTAGGGCATATTGGTCCTCATTCTAAACACTTTTCAACATTGTGTTTGGGTGGCAACCTAGAAATAGAGTCGTCCAAGCCTATGGAGAAATGTGTAGATGAGGAACAACACCCCTATATTCTAAAATTTACTATGCTAAAGACATATTACAACATCTCTCACTTAAGGGCCAAGAAGGAAAAGATGCAACATCTATTACTTGGTCACTTCAGGTTTAAACCACTGCCCCTTGAACATAATAGAAAATTGAAAAGGAAATTGGGGGTAAAATTTATAAGCTCAAAGTTAAAGGAAAAGTGGTGAATCTTGATGACGTCAGCCCCGACGTTAAATCAGGCGCTTGTTGGGAGACAACCCAATTTGTAATAGTGTAGTTTTTATTATTTCTTATAGTGTCACTTTTGTTTTATTTATTTTGTGTGCAAAGAAGAGTAAGTCTGAGTACCCGAAATCAAATCTAAGGAGCATGGTCTGATCTTAAGTGTAGGGTCGTACGCCCCGTAAATCCAAGAGACATGCTGCTAGCTAGGCCCTAGAGGGCCTCGTGGAGTATTTCTCACTCTTGTATGATTTTTACTTTTTAGATGCTCTGAGGACAGAGCATGATTTTAAGTGTTGGGTGAGGGGATATCTCCCAAAAATTTGAGGTTAAGGGTGAGCATGCCAGCAAATTTAGTTGAAATTTTTTGAAAATGACATGTCTCATCCACCCTTCGATTTTCTTATGGCCTCGGTTCTTTTCTGAAGGAGGGACCTTTGAACCAGATAAATTTTTTATTTTATTTGGGTTTTGTGTCATCGTAAAGTAATGACGATTCTCTATTATAAATGAATGATGACCGTCTTAAGGGAAGTTTCGTCACTTATTTTTATTTTTAGGATTGTGTCGTAGGTCATCCGCTTGTATGAGTGAGGATCCATGAGAAACACACATATCTCTTTAAGACTCAACATATCCTTAGGGATTAATAATGAATTAAACTTGTCATTCAATATGATTGTGTGAATGTGTAGCTGTAGAAACTGATTAAATTCTTGTTGCCATGAGAGGTGAGATGAATTGCTTTGTGTGTATATATTGTAGCATCTAGAACTTGCCTTAGTTTATGTAGGATAACTAGTTGGTAGGGAGTTGAGAGATGGTCAAGACATTTCTTTGAAGAAACTATTTTGTTTCCTATAGTTTTTTTACCCTCCTAATCATTCTCTTTAGTTACCCTCTTTGAGCCTAAAAGCCTTATTCTTTCTTAGCCTCAATAGTATTTTAATCCCCTTTTTTGTGAGACCTCAGACTTATTGATTCAAAGTAGTCTTAGGAACTTTGAGACTTTAAAGTAAAGGTCCATCGAAGTATAATGTTAAGGGAAAAAGAAAAAGTTGTGGTAAGAAAAGAAAAGTGAGAAGAAAGGGTGCCCATAAAAATTGTATTGTCTACTTGCTGCTAGGAAATTGAAAGAGAGCTTTAATTGAAAAAATCCTTAGTGATACTATGAGTAGGAAACTAGCAGTCAAGTAGTGAAAAATGGGGCATGAAAAGAAAAGAAAAGGGTGAACAAGCAAGGAAAAAGGTGGTGGACAAGAAAAGTGAAATATGTCTTAAAAGTGCTTAGGGTGGTAGTCACTATAAAACTAAATATCAATCATACTCGTCCCTTAGCCGATATTAACAACCAAGAAAAGTCCTTGTGATCTTAATCTCTTGAAGCAATTAGATAGTCTTAACATACATGAAGGGCAAGCCTATGGTATGTTACATATGTGCATTGCATCATTAGTGAGTGTGAGTGTGCCTTGTTGTGTTCCATGTCTTTACATTGATGAATTTGAGAGAGGAACATCATTAAAAATGAGGGGGCACAAGAGGTCTAATTCGGTGTACTACTTGCTGCATGTGTCACACTTAATCATGTTGGCCTTTTGTGTTGAAAAGATGAGTTATTTATAGAAGTTGTGTGTTCTTGATTGTGAAATCTTTATATGTGCTTTGTGAAATTGTTGTATGATGATAAACCACTCTATGAATGATACATGCTAGTTGGTTGAGTATGAGTTAATAGAGGTGTCAAGTGTGATGGTGAAACATGAGTTTAGGCATGTTTTGAGGATTGTTCGGGGACGAACAATGTTTTAAGTGTGGGGTGGTGATATTGGACATATTTTTATGATCATTTGACATATTTTTACCCATATTTGATCATGCTTTGAGTTCATAATCCTTAATTTATGCTTAAATTCATGTATGTGTATGTGTTTAGGTGCTAACAAACAATTTGAGTTGATTTGAGCAGGAAACTAAGAAAAATGGGCTCAAAATGATGCAAGAAATGAAGATTTGAGGAGCCGAAGAGCTTAGTGCTATGGCTGACACCCTGCACCAAGTCTCAAACTTTAGAGAACAAAAACTTCAGTATGGTGCTACGGTTGGTGCACTGTGCCCGCCCTTAAACTTCAGAGACTTTCATTTCACAAACTTGGTGAGATGAGTGGCGCCTCGCGCCAGAGGTGTCCAGACGGACACCTTGGCGAGATAGAGGGGGCGGCGCGCCAGGCCTTTTACGGAGCTAAAATTACTAGAAATTTGACTAAATCTATGGTGAGATACATGAGGCGGTGCACCAGGGTCATTTTGGGGCTAAAAATGCCAATTTTAAAGCCAAGTCTTGAAGGGCAGAAGCGTCATTTGAAGGTTCATCTATAAATAGAAACCTTAGGTCATTTGTTAAGTAGTTTTGGACTTCTTGGAACAGTTTTTACTCATTTTTACATTTCGTAGTTCGTTTATGAAAGCTTGTAAGCCATTTGAAAGGAAACCAAAGTTCTACAACTAGGTTTTTTCTTCTTTACTTCATATTTTCGTATGATGATGACTTAAATATTTATTTTTTCCGCTTGTCTATGGCTAAACTCATATTTTAGGGTTGTGGCCATGGTGAGTAGTTGATTGTTTGAAAGACTAATTAAAGTTGGTTTTGATTCTTTTTTTTTATGGTTGTTTATATTTATTTGTGTTAATTTATTATTTATAAGATTAAACACCTTGTAAGTAATCTATTGGCTTTCGATTGAACTTGGGAAAGGGAACTGAAAGGGTTAAAAATAAATTCAGAATAGAAATTCAAAGACCCTTGAACCCATTGGTGATAGGATAGAAGTTGTTGTTGAGGATAGGGATATACCCTTCTACCCCGTTTAGTTGAAATATAAGTAGGCATAACTGTCTTTTCATACCATAGGAATATAGGAGTTAGGGTTCATGAAATAGTTCTTGGATGCTATGGATAGTGACAAGAAATGAGATAGTAACTTGCAACTAACAACCATAGGAAGAATCATGCCGGTTTAATTACATCTGAAAAACTCAACTTGAAACCATCATTGCCCTAGTCTTTCACCATCATTGAAATACTCAAGCTTGAATTTGTTTTAGTTAATTTTATATGTGACGTTTTAGTAGTTTAATTTTCGAACCAATCTTCATTTTACTTATTTTGTAGATTAGTGAAATTAAAGTGACAACCTTATAACGATTAAATTGACTAGTCCCTTGGTACGATATTTGGACTTCAAAATTCTATATTACTTAATGACCAGGTGCGCTTGGTAAACATCAATTCCACTTAATAATTTTTTATACATAATTTCTGCTTAAAAAATTTCAACGTTTACTCATAAGACAGACTTTCAGGATATTTTAAGTTAGTGAACCTGCTCAATTGACTTGAAATTCTACCTTTTAGGCAAAATTTAAAACTTAGGTAATATTGTCCATTAGACATAAGTTTTAACTTTTGTCAATAAAGGAGACGTTCAGGACATTTTAAGACAATAAACCTACTCATTTGACTAGAAGTTCTGCTTATAAACAAAAGTTACAACTTAGATATATTGACCATTAGACATAAGCTCTAACTTTTACCCATGACGCAGATGTTTAGGATATTTTATAATAGTTAACTTGTTCAATCGTGGCAAGAGAGCGAGTTCGACTCGCGGACGATCAGCAAGTGAAGGACCGATCCTTTTGCACCAATACTGTTGCGAGACTGGTACTTGGCGGCTCACGAGCAACATATAGACTAAGACTTTCTTCGAGAAGCTTTTGAATGCTTTCCCCGGCACTCAGATAAATGGCATCTATTGACCACAAGTTCTATCTTATAGATAAACATTACAACTTATGCATAATGGGCAACATAAATTCTTTCAAGCAATTTTTTTCAAGTTAAAGTAATATTTTAAAGATTTTATTAGAGGGACAATTTTAAAACTAGACACTTTGGAGACACTTGTCATGCCCCAAAACTAGGGTAGGACGCGACTGGCTCTCGACTCCAAAGTGATTGAGAAATCGATTATATAACGTCTGAACTTAACCCTTAGGCTAATAGGGCCACCCATCATAGTCATTCATAACATATAAATAGACTGATTGGGTCTCAACAAACACAATAAAGATAGTGTGCCGACAAAGCCACAATAACAACTGAAATAAACTACGGAGGGCCATCTAGGACACAAACTAAGCTAAAATTGAATCACTGCACAACTAGTCCACAAAAGCCTCTAAAAGAGTAAACAATACTGCATGCACGGGATAGGCTCCTGGCCTACTCATATGTACATCAAAAACTTAAAATGACCAAATCAAACATAGGGCTCTTGAAAGAAAGGAGCATATTAACTCTTCGTTGGATCTGGGCTCATATTGTATCAATCGATTTGAGCTCCTTTCTGCACCTGCAACATGATTTCAAGGGTGCCTAAGCGAAGGAACATGAGTACAAAAGAAATGCACTAGTATGTAAAACTAAAAGTTGTAAATAAAGTAATACCAAAGATAACTGAATCATAGAAGGGAATAGCAACAACATGACTCTCTAGAACTTGTCAACGTAAACAACGACAAACAACAGCTGAACATAACTCAAAAGGTAGAGTAGAGAGAGATACTCTATAACTCTACAATTGATTACCCTATATGCAGACTCTGTGCATGAGTATAACATAATTGACTCATATGCCAACACTTCTGATACTTGGACCAGAATTTATGAGAATCGACTCGGTGGCTACCTGATACTTGGACCAGGATTTACGTATGGCTGTTTGATACTCAAACCAGGACTTTAAGAGTTGCCTAAACTTGGACCAAGACTTTATACGGTCGACCTAATACTTGGACCAAGATATTCATCTATCATCCTTCGCACAATCAACCATCCGATATTCGGACCAAAGCGGGCGTGCGGTAAACAAAATACAAATCATGCAAGTGAGCAACTGAACAATATAATATATATATGACTTGGATACCAGGTCTAACTCGGAGGACCAACTTAATAATGCAAAGTAACTGACTCAGATAACGAGTCCAACTCATAGGACCAAATAAACATAACACCCAGCAACTGATAGAAAGGGGATATAAAACATAACTTGACTTGAAAGCTTAACATGAACATGAGACTCGAGGAACATGACACTGGACCTTATGTACGGGTTCTTAGAACTAACTTTGGATACTTAGACTCAACTTTGAAATACTTGGACTCCACATGAATACTGGATTTAATTTAGAAAGCTCAGACTCAACTTGAACTCAACTGGGAGAACTCAAACTCAATTATGGATACCTAGCGTCGACGTTCGCTACTTTAGCACCCGGTAACTTGGTAACTTATCAATAACTTAAGTAATAAGAGTTATGGAATTTATTTTAAGCCTTATTAACTTTAAAAAATATATACATAAAGGTAGGTGACCATATCGCTGTATTGGTACTCTCGTTTACCCTTACTAACTTGACATTCGTTCTTAGTACACGTTATTCTTATGTCGCCGTCATAGCTTCAATTTCTAATTTCATAAGGTGAATAGAAAATCATGCATGATCAACATAACATATAACATAATATAAAATACGAGCTAAAAATACCCACGTTGAGAGTTTTCCAACTCGATGTACAATTATGATAACAAATCAATACAACATTACACTTTAAGCGCCTCTTTTGACTAGACATAATCTTAACATTTATCTTCAATAAAATATGGAACTTAAAGCTTAAATATAGTTTTACATACTGTCTCAACATACATGAGGAGTTTGTTGGCTCATTCAACTCACAACGCACGAATCGTGCTTGAAAGAACGACAGACGGGGAACCTTACATACCTTTTTCTGACTTTCCTTAGCTGCTTTTATTCTTCCACGACCACACTTAAACCTTATTAATCTCTTGAATTTATAGGTAAAAAATAAGCTTAATTTGTAGCACAAAATTCAGCCTAAAATAACTCATCAAAGACAGAAATAACAACAACAACAACACACGACAACATCAATAACTATAGTCATTTTCGCTACTAGTTTTCACTAGCTTTTAAGGGAGAAAAAAGAGGAAAACTTACCTAAATTCTTCTGAAATTCTTCCTTTCAATATGAGATATATTTTCAGCTAAAGAAATTTCAAAAATCCTTAAAATAAATTGAGCAAGAATTCAGTTCAAAATAGTCCAATCGACAGCTCACTTAGCTGCCAAATTCCAGCTTTTTACTTGCAAGTTGAGGGGCTTAAATAGGGTAATATTCTTACCTTTCTTCTTAGCTTAAATCCTTATTTAAAAGGGGACATATAGGTAGTAAAAACAGCTTTAAAATACAACAGACCCCCTTCAAACTTTTGTCAAATGAGCTCCAAAAATAGTCACCAAAACGGCAGCCCACAAGGCTTTCACCGCCTAAATTTGGCTAGGATTTAATAAAAGTTTAATAGCTAGAATTACTTATCCTTTTTCTTTAAGTAGTTCTAGGATACAAGAGTAGGGTTCTCCTTCAATTTTCTAACAGAAAATGCAGCACTTTGGTGATTGAAAACGCAGCAAAACAACCTACAAACACACCACCTTCACCTTGCAAAAGAACTCTTACCTTGTCTTGTGATTTGGTAGAATTTAACTTGATGTTTCCTTTTTTACTTTTCCTTATCTATTTTCTAGAAATTGAGAGAATATAAGGGTGTAAACAAGCAATTCAATTCTGGAAAAGATGAAAGTAATTTCATAACACAAAACTCAAAATATAAAGGGGTTTGGATTGTAGCCCTTTCTTTTGGGCCGTGGCCACATCACTGCTGGATAGTGCCATCGTAAAATGCATATAACTTCTTACTTCAAACTCCGACTGATGAGAGGTTTGATGATCTAAAGACTAGATTCAAATACCTTTAATTTGATGTATTGTAGGACTCCTAAGTCATTATAGATTAGGAGATATAGTTGTTTAAAATTGACCCTTACTTATGAACTTCACATGCCTTTCGCTTTTCCCTTCGTACATATTTCCCTCCTCACTTACGATTAATATACAGTCTGTACTTTCCTTAACATAACATATAAACATCAAATAATCACCAAACATTTTTCGTGATGTAACATCCTCTGCCCCTTAGGAACATTCATCCTCGAATGAGAATTAACTTCGCTTAACATGCTTCAAAATACATACTCAGTAACTTAGGTATTGAATACATACCTCAATATCACATTTCCATCATAAACAAGTGAGGATACTTCTTCTTCATTTCTTCCTCAACTTCCCAAGTTACTTCTTCAATATTGTTACTTCGCTATAATACTTTGACGGAGGTGACTTTCTTAGTTCGGAGCTTCCCGACTTACCAATCAAGGATGGCAACTCGGACCACTGTATAGGTTATCTCCTCAAAAATTTGGACATCACCAATTGACATACTACGGGTCGGGTCTCCTATAAACTTCCACAATATCGACACATGAAATACTAGGTGGACTGCCACTAACTCTGGCAGCAACTCCAACTCATAAGCTACTTTACCTATCTAGCGAATAACTCTGTAAGACCCAACATATCTAGGGCTCAGCTTGCCCTTTCGGCCGAACCACATAATGCCTTTCATAGGCAACACTTTCAGGAAAATCAAATCACAATGAACTCTAACGCTCGATGGCGTATGTCAGAAAAAGACTTTTGTCTACTCTGAGCTGTCTGAAGTCTATCTCTAATAAGCTTTACTTTGTCAATAACCCGCTGCGCTAGATCTGGTCGCAATAGTTCTACTTTGCTAAGTTCAAACTAGCCGATTGACGTTCTACCTTTTCGCCCATACAAAGTTTCATATGGAGCCATCTGTATGCTTTCCTAATAACTATTATTATAGGAAAATTCTATCAAAAGGTATGATCATCCCAACCTCCTTCAAATTCTAAAATATAGGCACACAACATATCTTCAAGCGTCTAAATGGTGCATTCGGCCTGTCTGTCTATCTAGGAATGAAATACGGTGTTAAGATTCACCTGAGTGCTCAGACCTTTCTAGAAGGACTTCCAGAAGTTTGATGTAAACTGAGCAACTCCATCTAAAATAATGGACAAAGGAATGCCATGTAGGGAACTATCTCACAGATATACAACTTGGCATAATCCTCCACGGCATAAGTCGTTCTAACCGGTAAAAAGTGAATTGATCTAGTCAATTCGTATAGTGTTACCCAAATGGAGTCGCATTTTCTTCTCGTCCATGGAAACCCAGTAATAAAATCCATATTAATCACTTCCTATTTCCAGGCTGGAATCTCCATATTCTGAGTCAAGCCTCTAGGTTTCTGGTGCTCGACCTTCACCTGCTGGCAATTAAGACACTGGACCACAAAATATGTGATGTCCTTTTCCATTTCATTCCACCAGTATACCTGCTTCAGGTCGTGATACATCTTCATGGAACCTGAATATACTGAATATTGAGAGTAGTGAGCTTCACTCATGATTTGATCCCGTAGCTTATCCACATTCGGGACACATAAATGAGTTTGGTATCTAAGAACTCTATCTAGCCTATATTCAAATAAGGTCTTCTTCTACCGTGGAATGCTATCTCTTAGCACTACCAATTCCGGATCCTCATCTTGTCGCTACTTGACTTCTAACACCAGGGAGGATTCTACAGTATTCTGAACTACTATACCTCAATCCTTAGTATCTAGCAACCAAATATATAGATTAGTTAACTATTGTATAGTATTTACCATCTAAACTCTATCAGCTTTCATATCTCTCAAGCTGTCATCGACTTGCGGCTTGATGCATCAACCACAGTATTAGTTTTGCCGGGATGGTACAGAATGCTAACAACATAATCCTTCAGCAATTCTAACCACCTTCTCTATCATAAATTCAATTCCTTCTGCTGCAACAGGCACTGAAGGCTCTTATGATTTGTAAAAATATCAACACGTACCCCATATAGGTAGCGCGAACACCATCGCTGCCAGCTTTAGATCATGGGTAGAGTAATTCTGTTCGTGCTTCCTTAGCTACCTTGAAGCATAGTCAATGACTTTGTTGTGTTGCATCAAAACATAGCCTGAGCTAATTCTGGAAGCATCACTATAAATAATATAACCATCTGTACCTTCTGGAAGAGTCAAGATAGGTGTTGAAGATGTATCTCTCAATTCCTGAAAACTGCGCTCGCATGCCTCTGACCACTAGAACTTAGCTGCTTTATAAGTCAACTTTGTCAACGATGCGGAGATAGTAGAAAAACCTTCTACAAATATGCGATAATAATTTTCCAAACCCCAAAATCTATGAACCTCTATAGGATTCAAGGGTCTGGGCCAACTCTTTATCGCCTCAATCTTCTGACTATTCACTCTTATACCTTCAACTTTAATCACATGACCATGGAAAGCCACAAATGTTAGTCAAAATTGACACTTAGAAAATTTAGCATACAACCTGTGCTCCTGGAGAGTCTGTAACATAGTTCTCAGGTGATCTCCATGCTCGGCCTCTAATTATGAATAATTCAGTCTGTCATCAAGGCCTTAAAGAACTCCTTCTACTTAGCTGGCTGTGCATCGGCTCCTATGGATTGAGCCAAAGCCTTATACCATAAAATAGTCATATCACGCAGTCTGAATGCGACTAACTCTACCCTCTCTGTCCCTGTCGCTCGCATGACCTTCAACACTCGATAGGTCTGATCAATGAAATCCTGGGGGTCCTCACTCAGGTATGATCCAGTAAACACTGGAGGGATCAAAATTAAGAACACACGGGCTCTAGAACTCTTAGCTACCGAACCTCTATGTCACTCCATCGCCTTTAACCATCGCTCCTGTCCAGCAGCAATATGAGCCATCAGCTGAACAACTCCCTCAAGACCCTGTCCTTCCAGAGCAACCGAAGGTACCACAGGCGTAGGAGGGTCTGCCACTCAATCACCCTCATGTACTGCTAGGGTGGGAGGTACTGGAGGTCTATCTGCCACTACTCTGGCTAGGGCTGGAGGATTTGTAGTACTTGGGGCAGGGAACTCACTTTTAGCCTCTAACCTATCTCCGTAATCCACTGGAAGGTGACTAGTACCCTCTCCTGTGGCTATACCAATAAACCGCGAAGTCATCCTCCTTGTTACCGGCATACTCTGAAATAATAACATAACTTAGATATCACTATACTTATGACCTTGCTCTATAGCACGAACTATTAGTAAAAGAAGTGAAACAACTCCTAAATGTCCTGTAGCCTCCTGATTATAAGTATGGTTCACAACATACCCATAAGAAAGATTCTACTAGACATGATTTTATGGACTCCATGGGACACGACTTCTCTCTAATACAAAGTTTGTCACACCCCAAAACTGGGGTAGGGTGTGAATAGCTCGCGATTACAAAATGATTGAGAATCGACTATACAGTGTCTGAACTATAATCCTTAGGACAATAGGGCCACCTGCCATAGTCAATCATAGCAGAGAAATTGACCGATCAGGTCTCAATAAACATAACAAAGATAGTGTGCCGACAAGGCCACGATAGAAACGAAAATAAACTACGGAAGGCCAACCATGCCACAAACTAAGCTGAAACTGAACCAATGCACAACTAGTCCACAAAAGCTTCTAAAATAGTAAACAATACTGAATGCATGGGAGAGGGGTCCGACCTACCTATATGTACATCAAAAACTTAAAATGAACAAACTAAACATAGGGCTACTGAAAGAAAGGAGCGTACCAACTCTTCGCTGGATCTGGACTCCTACTATATCAGTCGATTTGAGCTCCTGTTTGTAGCTACAACATGATTGTAGGGGTCCCAGGCGAAGAGACATCAGTATAAAGAAATGCATTGGTATGTAAGACTGAAAGTTGTAAATAAAGCAATGCCAAAGAAAATTGAACCATAGAAGGGAATAAAAACAACCTGACACTCTGGAACCTGTCAACATAAACAATGGCAAACAAAGCTGAACAAAACTCAGAAGGTAGGGTAGAGAGAGATACTCTATAACTCTGCAACTGACTACCCTATATGCAGACTCTATGCATGAGTATAACATAACTGACTTATATGCCAACACTTTCGATACTTGGATGGGAGTTTATGAGAATGGACTCAGAGGCTACGTGATACTTGGACCAGGATTTAAGTATGGTTGCCTTATACTCGAACTAGGAATTTAAGAGTTGCCTGATACTTGGACCAAGACTTTATATGGCCGACCTGATACTTGGACTAGGATTTTCATATATTATCCTTCACACAATCAACCATCTGATACTCGAACCAAATAAGGCGTGAGGCATCACACAATCAGCCATCTGATACTCGGAACTGAGAGGGTGTGCTGTAAACAAAATGCAATCATGCAAGTGAGCAACTGAATAATGCAATATATATATGACTTAGATACCGGGTCTAACTCAGAGGACCAACTTAATAATGCAAAGTAACTGACTCAAATAATGGGTCCAACTCGGAGGACCAAATAAACATATCACCCTTAGAAATTGACAAAAAAGGGTTATAAAACATAACATGACTTGAAAGCTTAACATGAACATGAGACTCGAGAAACATGACATTGGACCTTGCTAACGTGTTCTTAGAACCAACTTTGGATACTTAGACTCAACTTTGAAATACTTGGGCTCCACATGAATACTTGGATTCAATTTAGAAAGCTTAGACTCAACTAGGAGAACTCAAACTCAATTACGGATACTTAACATCACCGTTCACTACTTTAGCACTTAGTAACTCGGTAACTTATCAATAACTTAAGGAATAGGAGTTATGGAATTTATTTTAAGCTTTATGAACTTTAAAATACAGATGCATAAATGTAGGTGACCATATCAAGGAATTGTTGCATTGGTACCCTCGTTTACCCTTACTAACTTGACATCTATTTTTAGCATACGTTATTCTTACGTTGCCGTCTTAGCTTCAACTTCTAATTTCATAAGGTGAACAGAGCCTCATACATGATCAAAATAACATATATAACATAATTTAATGTACCAGCTAATAATTTTAACATTGAGGGGTGTCCAACTCGATGTACAACTACGACAATAAATCGACACAATATTACACTTTAAGTGCTTCTTTTGGCTAGACATAATCTCAATATTTAACTTCAATCAAAAATGGAACTTAAAGCTTAAATATAGCTTGAAATACCATCTCACCACACATGAGAAGTTTGCTGGCTTATACACAATGCATGAATCGTGCTTGCAAGAATGAGGGATGGGGCGCCTTACATACCTTTTTCTGATGAACTTTTCTTAGCCGTTTTTCTTCTTCCACGACCAGCCTTCAACCTCCTTATTCCCTTGAATTTATAGGTCAATAATAATCTTAACCTATATCACAAAATACATCCCAAAATAACTCACTAAAGGCAGTCATAATAGCAATAACAACATATGACAATATCAACAACTATACTAATTTTTGCTACTAGTTTTTACTAGCTTTTGAGGGGGAAAAAGAGGGAGACTTACCTAACTTATTTTGAAATTATTACTCTAAATATGAGGTATATTTCTAGTCAAAGAAACTGCCAAAAATTATTTTAAAAAATTAAGAAAGAACTCAACTCAAAACAGTCCAATTGGTAGCTTGCTTAGCTGCCAAATTCCAGCCTTTTTACTTGCAAGTTGAGGGGCTTAAAGAGGGTAAAATTCTTACCTTTCTTCTGGGATTCAGTCCTTATTTAAAGGGTTACATATAGGCAGTACAAACCAAACCTCCTTCAAACTTTTGCCAAAACGAGCTCCAAAAATAGTCACCGAAATGGCAGCCCACTAGGCTTCCACCGCCTAGCTTTAGCTAGGATTTTATACAAGTTTAATAGCTAGAATTATTTACCCTTTCACTTGAACTAGTTCTTGTCTAAAAAGAGGAGGGTTCTCCTTCAATTTTATTCTAGAAAATACGACACCTTGGCTGTCCAAAATGCAGCAAAACAGCCTACAAAAACATCACCTTCACCTTGCAAAAGAATTATTAACTTATCTTGTGATTTAATGGACTTTAACTTAAAGTTTCCTCTTCACTTTGCCTAAGGTATTTGCTGGAAATTGAGAGAATATAAGGGTGGAAACAAGCAGTTCAATTATGGAAAAGATGAAAGCAATTTTATAACACAAAACTCAAAATATAAAGGTGTTTGGGAGGTGACCACATCACTGCTCGACAGTGCCACCATAAAATGCCTATAACCTTTTACTCTGAACTCTGATTGATGAGCAGTTTGATGTTCTAAAAACTAGACTAAAATACCTTTAATTTGATAGGATATAGGACTCGTGACTTGTTATTGATTGGGAGATATGACTATTTAAAGTTGATCCCTACTTATGAACTTCACATACTCTTCACTTTTTCCTTCGTACATACCTATGGTGGCACATAGTTCATGAGATCCGGGGCTTAACCTGAGATCTGAACCTACTTGGTGTTCGATAATACTCCCAAGATATATATAGTTCTCATAATAATACATACATAATTTCATGGGCTAGTTAAATCATGATAATCGTAGACATGCTTGAACATATGTAAACTAGCCAAGACATGAGGCCCGTGAGTCGACCAAAAACATAATTCATGATTAATAAGATTCATATACTTGTAGATCATGCACATAGCTTGAATTTCTTAAAATCATAATGAATAACATAATAAATTCATAATTTAAAACATAATTCAGCCTGGGCTTGTAGAGAACATCAATGGGAAAATAGATCATAAATCGATTCATCATGGGGGATGCTTAATTAAGATTATTTGCTTAGAACTCAAATCAACAATATTATAATTAATTTAAATCTTGAAAGATGATCAAAATCCATAGATTATGATAAGATTTTAAAATCACAAAACCCATAATTAAATCATTAGATTCTATA